>MJUU01019359.1:6300-46737 GCA_002080025.1 Modiolus philippinarum
CATTGTCAATTTGAATTAGTAGTCAAGAAAATCACCTGTTGTATACATTTAACAATCAAACACTAATAGGCAAACAATCGACTTACGGCTTGTACTGTAGGTAAATTTGCTTTGATCTAATTTTAATTATGTCAATGAGGGGTCTTTCTGATTAAAAATATTATCAAAGTTGCTTGTCCTGCCAAATAAAAGTCAGTTTCACCGGTTCTTAAACTGAATGGACATGTTGCAAAATATTTAAAGTATGACTTTGAATCCGCTAAGAAAGGTTTGGGAAAATGCCTTTAAATATATTTTACCGAATAAAATAAGACAAGAAGTATAGATGATTAAATTTAAAAGGTTGAATTTGGGAACTTCCTTTGATTTAAAGTTAATGATCGATGAGCAAATTTTAGAAACATGCAGAACAAACATGAGCTCCGTGTAATATTTATCGTAACATCAAAGAAAAAAAAACAAGATATAATACACAAGGAGCAAAATGCTCCGTGGCAGTTTTATCGGGATACCCAGTGTGTGGTAGGAAATGCAAAAATATCAGGCGAATGCATTTTGTCTATATGTTGTAGTTGTCCACTAGCTTAAGACACTAGTGCTTTTGTCGGGCAAAGGATGACAGTGATTGTAAGAGCACTTTGCCAGTTTAATTGATGTTTGTTGACAATCCCGCACCCATGACCAAGAAAGACATGGATGTAGCGTTGCTCGACAATTAGCAAAGAATTCCGCTTAAACCGGTGCTAGGGGCCGTCTTGAACTTACTATGAGGTATGAGCAAAGCTCATTGTTGAAGGCCTCATGGTGACTTCAAGATGAAGAACAACAATAAAAGCGTTGTTCCTTTGCTTGTTTTTTACCATTTATTTGTAGAGACTTTGTCTCATGTGCATTTACTCCATATCCTTTTATTCACCATATAAGGTGCAAAAAATAAAAATGAAAATACATAGTGTTGAGAGAAGAAAAAAATATTAAGAAGATACTTAAAATACATTTTAATAAATTTAATAAATATCCGTGAATTTTCAAATAGGCCGAGTACTCGAGTACAAAAATTGTACTCGAGTACTCGCCTTCTAAACGAGTACTCGTTGCCATCCCTAGTACTTTAGTATTTCTTTAGCGAATCTTTTTGTGTACTGGTGGTTATTAGGATTACTAGTACTGTTATTCTACTAAAACTAGCAAATAATCATCATGCATTGTAGAACAAAATATACAACGTAATATTGTATGTAGCTATTTAAATATGTAAGGGTAAAACATTGGTCGAACGGTAACTATATAATATTTGTCTTTATTATATAGCGCAACATAATATTTCCGTAGAAACCAACCAGCGTGCGATAAATTTCCATATTGCACTAGTGCAAATATGACTTAAATTTCATGACGTCATCGACGACAAAATCCCTCTATTAACTAAAATTCTAGCTTTTCTATACAATAAAAGGGTTATTGCATGAATATTTAGGAATATTATCCCTCGTAGAATATATATTGCACTCGCAAGCTCGTGCAACATAAGATTCTACTCGGGACAATATTTCCAAATATTCATGGAATAACCCTATACTATATCATAATTTAAATTAAAGAATTACGATATTTATAAAAAAGCTTAATCTTCCGGTGCACATTATATCACCATTAGTTTTTACTACGTCCGTGTTGTTCATCTGTATGTGTGTCATTATTTTTCTTTAATCTCCGGTATTTACGCGGTTTCTTTGTTTCTTAGTGTTTCCTATGTTGCCGTTGTTCCTGGATTGTCCGTTTTTAGACTTAAGATTCGGTTCTCACGTATTTTCAAAAGAGACAACGTTTTCTATACATCCGCAAGCGAATACCAAGGCAAGAAGGGGTAAAGGGGAAATTCAAAAATAAAAACTAAAAAAAAAACAACAAAAAAACCCACGAAATTCATATCCAACAGGAATTAAGACAAAGACAAAACAAATAGACAAATATTAAAGAGAACGCCATATAACCAAAGCACTAGAAGCGTCAACCCTACAAAAAATAACCAGTTGATCTGAAGGGGTAAGCATCATCTCCTCTACGCGTGGCATCCGTCACACTTAAAAGTCGGTGAAAAGTCCGCTTTTTTCAAATTCGCTGCTTGTTAGTCCGGTAAGAAATCTGAATATAGGCCAAGATATATTTATTTCAATATGTGGAAAAAAAATAATTAGATCAAAATAAAGGTCTAGCATTGTGTGAGTATTTTGTATGATACATTTTATATATTATACTTATTTATGCCGATCTATTTTTATTCCTTTAATCTTGGCAGAATATCGTTTTCTGTTTTAACAGGTAATTCTAGAGTATTTTTTTCAAAAGGTATACACGTTTCTGCTTAATAACGTCTTAACTACATAGCTATATCGGAATTAATTCTGATGCAATTGCAAGTTAATACAATTTAAAACTCTATTAATGAGAAGATATGAATAAAATCAACTAGAGGAAGTAATAAACGTTTTGTTAAATGACGTATTATTGTTTTAATGAAGGTATCATGAACTAGAAAAGCTTATTTAAGGTCATGATAGCTACAAGGACATTTTTAGTTTCCCAGATAACACACACTTTTTTTTCGAATATTGTATAACTGAAATCTTTAAACATTTGTTGTGCTCCCCAAAGGCAGCCACTGAAAGAGTCCAAGTGTTCGTTATGCGAACATTTTCTATAATGTAGGTTTTAACCTGTATGCCATCTATAGTCCTATTTATTGTCAATACATTCCGTTTTGACCGATTGATATATTATCTACACTTTAACGGGTTAAATATGACATTTTTAATTCATCTATTGTTTGCTGTAATCCTTGTTCTGTAATTTGTGTAAGTACCTGCCCACAATAAATATACATCTCGCCATAAGTTAAGCAACACCTAATATTTTCCTTGGTCAGCAATGTCATCGGACATAAATCCAGTTGAAAACTTGTGCCATATAATTGGTCGGAAAGTTAATGATCGAACTCCCGTTGTCAAAATATCCAGGGATTACGTGATGCAATTGTAACCGAGTGGCAAAATATACCCAAGGCAACATTCAGTCGTTTAGTTGAAATATAATGTATAATGAACAAGTAACAAAATACCGAAGTTGCTCTTAATTTATTTTCCGCATTTCGACAACTTACGTCCAATCAGTGCAGACCAAACTAAAACATTTGAAAGACCATTAACCGAAAAAGTGTAAAGCTAATAGAGACCAATTAACCAAAAGGATCCAAATAGAAAAGTCAAAATTCAGCTAAGGACAGAGCTATGCATGAGGGAGATACTCCTTAGTTTTAAACAAAACTTAATAAAATTAAGATATTGCAAGTTTCAATAAAATCGGTTTTCGGGTCACCGAAGTACTGACTAATGGGTTGGTAATATCCTAGGTAATATCCTCGGGGACTAACAGTCCACCAGCAGAGGCATCGGCCCAGTTGTAATAAACAACAAAATATCGAATTTACTGTTAATTTGTTTCCTGCATATTCACATTTCGACAACCTAAGTCCCATCAGCTAATTCTTTAAGGCCTCATGGAGATTTCAAGAGGAAGAACAACAATAAAAACATTGTTCCATAACTTTGTTTTACCATGAATTTGTAGAGACTTTTTTGTTGTTTATTTACTCCGTATCTCTTCATTGCTTTTATGATTACAAACACCTACAATGGCCAAAAATAAGAATCACTTACCATAATTATCAAGCAAACTTCATTAGAAGAATACAAATGAAAGACAAGAGACAACCGTAAGTAACTATAAGAACTCTGGGTAGTAGGACTTGGTACCAGCACTAGCTATCGGTAGGGTTAAACCAGTTTCTGCCAACCCAAACATTCTCCTTTCCATACCGTTTCCCTAAAGTATATGATAAACATACGAATAAAACCCAGCGCAGGTAGACTACTAACTCTAGGACCACTATCTTGGAAAAGAAGATTGGTCAAAGAATCCTCGCCGTTAAACTGTCGGTTAGCACAAGGAACCTGACCTGCTGGTTAAACACTGTGATAAATGTTTACTGTTAATAAGGCTAAAGCACTGTATGTGGCATTGCCAGTTAGTTTCCTCAAATTTGTACTGAAGCTTCGGATTGTAACTTTTTCACATTGACTGTACAAATGCCATAATTAGAAAAGCATAACATATCTGTTTTTGATTTAAGAAGGACAACTCGTGTGCTCTTAGTCCGTCCCTTTCGCATGTCATACGTACAAACGAAAGCGACGAAACGAGAAATATCTGATTACGAAGGAAATATGGGTGAGAACGAAGTTGTTTTTACAACTGCTTGGCATAGATGACTATTAAGTCAAGTAATCCCAAAATTGTAATTTAAATTGAAATTTTTGTGCAGTACCTAGTATCAGTGCGTCTACATCATGTTTCGCCAAAACATGAGACATTGAAAGTCGGACATCCTTTAACTCCGTATATTGGATAAGATTGAATTGTTTAAAAACATCCTTCAATTTAATAACATAACAGATATATTTCAACAATGATAGGATATAGAGTAAATGCACATGAGTAAAAGTCTCTACAAATACATGGAAAAACATTTATTTGAACAACGCTTTTATTGTTATTCACCATCTCATTGTCAAAATTATCTAGTTTTATGGGGGTATTGCTATTTTTACAGGGGTATTGCTATTTTTACAGATATTTTTCTTTGTTGCAAATATGTTGTAATACATGTTTAAACAGAATCTGATTAAATATGGATTTAAACGCCTTCGTCGTTTAAACTTAACACCTCTTAAATGCAGGAACAAATTTTGATTTGATTTTTTTTATAATGCTTTCAACAAATGAGGCAACGTTTGTCCAGTTTTAATAATGTAGATTTGCCGAATTGATCCTTGAAAATTGAAAAAATAAGTGTAAATTAAAAAAATCATGATCAATTATAGTTGCTTGATGTCTTCATAATACATTTCTTGGCATTTAAAGAGCCCATGCGAATCTAGATGATAATTACATCATTAACTTTAATTAAATTGTATTATCAACCCCTCTAAGGGGAACCATCAACTGACATAATAGATATTTTCTAACTCGTTTTAAAACAAATGCTGTACAATTAACTTAGGACAGGACAATTGTAGAATATCTAGACAACGATTAAAACAAACCTGTACTGATGTCATTGCCCAGATAAACTTTAAATGTGTTTATTTAACCTTTTCATCAGATCTATTGCAAATGTCTAATAATGACATGATACAACGTCACTCTATTGGAGAAAACTGGCGTAACAATTTGCCCAAAGTCTAAGAGTTTGTACAACCATTCAATTTGGTAATCGATACAACAGGTTGGTCCTTCTTTCAGTTGTTGTAACATTCTTAATTAAGCACACAGAAATGATTCAATATATGAAATTTTACGTTTAAGTCAGTAAAATTATATTTTAGAGACGCAGGTAAAATTCATATATGTCATTCGACTTTCGTGTAATATGAGGACTTTTTTTCGCTCTTTATATTAACAAAATGGAGGTTGCATAAATTTGCAATATTGTCCAGTAGTGTAGTTTTCATAATTTATTATTCTGTCTTGTTCTGAAATAAAAGTGTCCCAGTTATGAGACAATAAGATATTTTAAAGTCATTTATGTACTTGAGGTGCATATATATCTGTGCGTAAACGTCTCTTTTGAAGAAGCGCTTGCTAGCAGTAATGCTTATTGCCATGTGAAATTGATATGGTTAGAATTGTCAGTGATTCTATGAGTCTATTATTAAGTGTATTTATAATGCCTTTGTTGTTATTAACGGGTCTTATATGACAATCTGCTAGAGTTTTTCACGCCAATAATAGCAGCATTTCTGTCATTTTGCGATTTACTTATAAAAAGATTTATCCGAAAATTCAAAGTTCCATGATGTCAAGAAGTAAAATAACATATCTCCGTAACCACCCTATTAATCAAGCATTAAAAAAGATTTTTAATAGATATTAGTCCCTTGTTGAAAATATTTGAAGTTTCGGTCCCAAGTCTGGTCTAAGATTCTTTTTTTTTACATGTACTGGGAAGATCATTTCCCTTTCTTTTCACAACTTGAATTTATTCAACAATGCTTGTTACAATCAAGCTTCAAGGCCCAAGCTAGCAATGAAGTTTCCCTGTGAAATCTCATTGAATTAGCCAGGACACTAATTAATGAATAATACAAATATTAAAGTCATGAGAAATCAAAACTAATATAGATTATCATATTCAATTACAAAATATGAAAAATCATCAATTGTTTCTGAGAATATCTCGATGTTTACAAACATTTTACACTAGTTTACAAATCTTTTCAAAAAAGGGTCTCTTAAAAAGTGCATTTCTTTTGATATATCTCTTAAATTCTCTTACGAATAGATCAAAAACATTTACGAATTTTCTTTTTTGTTCGGATATATAATAGGCTTTATAAACTGTAAATCCTATTATTCTCAAAAGATAGTTAAAGTCATTGTAATTTTTGTCATAAAATTTGTAATGGTAGGTTTACACTGCCGATCAATGCAACTCGACCGAACTCGATCTATGAATATTCATCGATCGGGACACTGATCTTGAATGCTCGTGTCCGGTCTACTTACCAAATCGGGGCTATCTTACTAACTCTGCTGAACTCGAGCTATGTTCCCGAATATTTTTGACATGTCAAAAAATATCGTGAAGAGGTCGTGTGCATTTTATGTCGAGAACAGGTCGGGAATCAATCGGGGTCTGATCGAGGTAGTCGTGAGGAGGTCGAAAAGGGATCGGTCTTGATTGAGTTTCAAAATTTTAGCCGAGCATGCCGATTTCTACCAGACTTCAATGCATTCACTTCTCGATTTATGCCGAATCGCTTCCAGATCAACTCGATTAGTACTCGATCATAACTCGACTTACACGATTTTTTCTTTTTTTCTATACAAGATCTTCCCGACCAAAACCCGATTTTTCCCGACCTGTATCCGACTTTTACTCGACCACTCAAGATCTTTACTCGATTTAACTTGACAGCATGTGTTCTTATCACAGTAGCAAAACATGAGGCTTTCAAGAGCCTCATTTTCTCACTAGAGCCTTACTTCAGTTTTTAAAGGAGCCATCTAATGGACTCCAACCACTATTGTTGATCAAGTTTTGCTGATGATCATCTTTGATATGATGAGAATCTGCCGGATACTATCTCAAGTGGGGACCAGCCAAGGACTATTAATTTCTATTTTGGCCAATTGGCAAAGTAGTTTCAGAGAAGAAAATCTTTGAATGAGTATCTGAAGAGAGTCGAATATTAAATCATGCTCCCTGTTGTTGGCCATCTTGGATTGCATGCAGACAAGATAGCTACTATTTTGAAATTAGAGAATCCAAGGACTATCTTGACCAATTTAGGCTGCAATTGGCCCAGTGGAAATCCTTCTGGTACAATGCTTAACTTTGTCTCCTTTTGGCGGTCATATTGTATCAGCTGAAGATATGGCAGACACTTTTTTAAAAGGGACCATCATTTGGTAATCGTTACAAGTTTGGTCTGATTGGATTAGAGGTTTTAGAGGTAACGTTTGAATGAGTTTTTCCATAAGATCCAATTTGAAACTATATTCCTAGATGGCAGTTATATTTGTTTAGAAGCGGACATTACGATTTTTTCACATTGAACCAATCGAGGTCTATCATGACTCGGCGTTTCTGAAAAGAATATATTTGAATGCAAAGTTCATGGATAATGGACACAAAATTATGGCAAACGCTCAAGCTGGCTATATCAGGATTATAGAAACAACGACAGTAGAATACCGAAGGAACTAGGGGAATGATTATTTCAAAAATCAAAGTCCAAAGACATGGCAAAAACGGCAACAGAGAAAAACAAAGACAAAACAAGGACTTGAGACCGTCACAAGTAAAATAACATAAAAAGACGACATTAAGAACTAAATCACTCATAGTGTAAAATCCCATGATAACCGTGAATGAAATCAGATGCTTCGAAAGGTTAAGCATGTCCTGCTCCACTAGGCGGCACCCGTCAAACTATCACTGAGTCGATCCAGGATTGAGTCAAAAGCGGTTATGTAAAATACGTGAAGACGTGAAATCTATCTGAATATGTCCGTTTTCATTTGGGACACAGACACGTCATACCTGTCAATGATGTCATGATTACGGCCATAGAATTTCTGAAGGGATGAAAGTAACAAAGTCTGAACCAATCCCCGACTTAGCAGCTTTTCTGACGGTGTTTTTGCTCTATTACAAAAAAATCACTGTATAAACTACATGCTCGACAGTAACGAATCAACTGTGTAATGTACACTACATAGTCTTGGGTGGTAGGTATATTGCTGCTCAGAAAGGGAAAGTTCACAATTTGGAAAGAAAATCATCACGTTTGTCATAAAGCTTAGATTTCAAACGTCCATCTTCGTCTATGTATATCAAAAGATCTAAGTAAGAAGCTGAAGTAGGTGTATCAGTAGTCCCTTTAATTTCTAACTCATTGGGATAGATCTGGTGCAAATATCGCTTGAATTTTGGATTATCAAGTGAAAGGACATCGTCTATATAGCGGAAGCTGAGGCTAAATGCTATGTTAGAAAAGATTAGATTATCAGATCGTGCATGACAGAATTTGAAATTGAATCGAACCTAATATACACACTCCAGAAAAAGATTCACTAAATACATGAATTTTCTTCCAAGCAAGTAGGTACACTTATCACAGGTTATAATTAAAGCTGAATGAAATCATAAAAAATGCGATTTGAACATTTGTAACATGTACTAGAAGATAAAAAAAAATCTTTTAGATTTTCGCCGGGCAAATGATGTACCCCAAGGAGAGCTGTTCGCCATTTTCAGTTTATAAAAACCGGATTTTTTCCACAGAATGAAGGTTTAAAGCTATACACGGAAACTAGTGTAAATCTAGTTACCACCCGTATCATTTGATGATATGTCTTCTGTTTTATATATCAGATTAGTCCTACATGTAATGACAGGAAAATCGCACAGTCGAGTTATGACGAATGTTGAGAAGGATGACGTGCTAGTATATTAAAACGAACATTCATTCCTCTAAAATGATGCCTTTGCTCTTGTCTAACCAAAACTAAGCGCCTTCTGTGTCAGACAGATTCGCCATCTCTTCTACTCTAGATCTATCACAGCTATCATCCTTTCTTTGAAGCATCATACACATGGGCCACAGATTTGCTGCTCTACCACCATGCTGAACTGTTCCCCGAATTTTCACATTTTACCCCAATATTTACAAACGTACTATCAGAACAAAACTCGAGCACATTGGACCATCGAGAATTGGTCGAGTGTTAGTCGTGGTAAATCGGGAAAAGTTCGAGTGGACGTCGTGAGCCAGCTCTATCAATGAATTTTATGGCGTTGATCGGGATAAAACAGCATGGTCGAGTTGATCGAGTTGGTCTAATCGGCGGTGTAAACCTAGCATAACCAATAACCAAATGTTTTAAAGTAATATCATTATTAATGCCCAATTTATCTAATAATTCTTTAGTTTTATTCCAAAATTCACATAAAAATTTACATTTAATGAAATAATGTTCGTAGTTCTCTTCTTCCCCACAACACAAACAAGAACTGTTGTTTGTTATTTTCCATTTAAACAATATTTTATTAGTGGGTAATATACATTGTAATAATTGCCATCTGAATATCTAATATTTGTTTTCGTGTAATCTTTCAAATATAAACGAATATACATGAGACAAAAAAGTATTTTTGTCATCGTATTGATTGTCAAAATACAAATGTGCCCATGTATTGTGACCAGTACATTCCTGAAATTTATTCTTTACACAAAGATTATAAACACTTTTATTTGACAAAGTAGAAATATCACTCAATTTTCCCTCCCACAGAAATTTAGATTTTAGAGAAATTACGTGAACAATACTTTTCCTTGAGTTTTCCTTTTTCAAAATAGTTAACCATTCTTTCGGAATAGACTTTTTCATTTTGGTTACTTCTGATATCCAGTTTGTTTTATCTTGTAATAATTCGAGAATAAGTTGTTCATTTATATCACCATTTTTATCCAAAATATCATTCAGAAATATAATACCGCTTTTAATCCACGAAGTAAAAAACAAACATTTGTTATTAAATTAAATGAAAGAATTTCCCCATAATATTTGTTTTCTAATATCAAAAAATGTTTTTGGGGACGACATAAATCCGCCACCACCTCGTATCCACGATTTCACTACCTCTTGATAAAATTTTGGGATAGTTTCAAAATTATGTAATTTTTTTATATCTTTTACATTTAATCTAAAAATTAAAAAGTCCTTTCCATAGATTTCTAATATTTTACGAAAGGACATGGAGTAAATGAACTTGAGACCATAACACATATGTTAACTCCAACTACAATAATTTTAATGAGCTGTATGGCCATTTCGGAAATTTATTCCTCATCAGCAGCACTAGAACCCAAACAAAGGAAATCCATAATTTCAAAAAATGTTAAAATGCATAAAACCAAACGAAATCCGAATAATCAGTAATATCAAATATAGCTAAGGACAAAACTACGATGGTGGGAGTTAATCCTTCGGTTTTAGAATTTACATAATTTAGATAATAGTAAATGAACAAAGTGTACACATGAGATATTATCTCATGTACAAGTACATCATATCTAAGAAAAATAAAGAGCATAAGTATTTTTGAGGTATAAGTTTCCAATTTGCTTTTGTCTCATCTAACATTTTCCCTACCCATGCCACTTTTTGAGATGAAAAGTAGCTTTTTAAATCTATCATATTAAGTCCCCCTTTTTTCAAATTTACCTATCATAGATGAACGTTTTACCTGATCTTTTTTTGTTTTTCCATATAAACTCAAAACAACATGATTCTATTTCTTTTACATACCTATCTGGAATGACACAAGTACAACCAATGTAAGTAAACTGCGGTAATATTAATGATTTTATAATTAAAATTCTACCCAAAATAGTTAAATCATTAGATCATTTCTATTAACTGTCTACGAAATTTCAATAGCAATTGCTGTTGGGTTGCTACTGGACACTCCTGCTAGGAAAGGGGGGGGGTTGACTTGCGATAAAACCGGTTTAACCCAACATTTCTTTTAAAATGCCTGTTCTAAGTCAGGACTATTGCGTCGACAATTTTTCCAATGTTTTTCACCTGATTTGTCTTTTTGTCACATAGACTACGGCTCTCGACAACTCTGTTCTTAGTCATGAAGAATTTCGAATAAGGGCAGAAAAGCAGTGAAATATACGTTTTCTTTTGAAATATATATATTCAAGGCACTTCTTTCAAATAGTAATTTGTCACTTTCTACATCTTATTGACAACGCAACTCTTTAATTTGTTAATAAAATTCATTAGGTTACGAATAGAAGTTTACTATCTAAGGTATATTGTATGTATATGTTTTTGTCTATATAATTTCTTGATTTTCATTTTCCAAAAATCACTTTTTGTAACTGTTGGAAGATATCACTCAATATACCTCCATAGACCAACTGCTGTCGTAAGCTGCGTAGCCACAACTGTGTATACTAATGCATCATTGGTGATTTGCTCAAAGTTTTAAATGAAAAAAAAAGAAAGTCTCATTTGACTTTTCTCTAAAACAAATGACAACTTCGTGGCGTTTAAACTTTGCTTGTCAATTTAACTTTTTCAGACAAATTCCACCAAGGAAAGATCACTCCGTTTATTATATCTCACTACTAAGCATAGCTCATTATTGAAAGCCTTATGGTGACTCCAAGATGAAGAACAACAATATTGCCTGGTTTCATCATGTATTAGTAGAGTCTTTGTCTTATGTGCATTTACTCCCTATCCTTATACTGTTAATGTGAATATTGTAATAAAAAGAATGCACCCGATTTTCACGACCTTTCACTGCCAGCGGGCCGATTAGGTCGATTTGCGTTACCTTTAACTGCCAATGGGCCGATTGGGCCGATTTTTGTTTCAATTAACTGCCAGCTGGCCGATCTGGGCCGATGACAGCATAATTTATTGCAATTTCTTCAAAACAGCCATATTCGGAAAATCTATAGTTACAAAAGATTATTACTGTTATCTCTTGTTTGTAATATAAGAAGAGAAATTTAAAGACATCAGAGAAAGTACAAAGACAAACACACTACGGAAAATTGAACTGGCAAAAAAAAAAAAAATAAATAAAAATAAATCAGAGGAGCGTTATATCTTTTATGCCATTTTCTGTTGTGTAACAAAACATCAAGTATTCTTTTATAACGTGTAAAGATTACTATTAAAAATTATGTCAGTGATGTATTAGGAGTAATGCTCAATTGGAATTAATCATGATGCAGTTTTAATGAAATCAGTACAAGTTTTAATAATTTATGACTCTTAGAGAGACAAATTTGAATGCAAATAAACGAGAAAAGGGAATAAACATTTTGATTATTTAATATTTGAAAGCGGTGGATGATCCTAGAAAGATCAATTACTAAAAAAGATTTTTTAATGTTCCCTGTTGTTGTTGCTTTTACATTTCTACATATAAAAGACTAAAGCTTATAATACACGTAGATAGGTTGTCCTATCGTTATTGTTGGTGCAGTGCCTTGTTTGTTGATTTAGTTTTAAAGTGGTCGTTTTCGTTTCAAATAATCATAAATGTAGGTTATACTGTGATACTTTTTTCAAGCTCCACAATAAATACCCCGAAAGGCAAATAGGTGATACGTTATATATATATTGAGTGAAATAATTTTCTTTGTCTCTTAAATAAAATATCTATAGAAACGCCCCGCAAAATGCACCGTAAAGACATTTATACTGACTGCCGGTAAAATCGAAACTACCTAAATTTATATGATAACAATTTCGTTGTCGAATAATTAGAATTACTAAGAGAAGTGACAACTTAAACTTCTGCAGTAATCCTTTGTTTAGTCCACTCTTCAAATTTGTCACACTATCAACTTTTATTGAGTGGTAGAAATCATAAGCCTCAAATTGGCTAAAAAATATAAGAAAAAAACCTCGTTCATTGTAATTTGAGCTCCAATTTTGTCAAAAAATTGTTTAGAGTTGACATTTGTCAAAAAATGCAATGTTTTGCAGTTCATTGGGTAAAAACTACCAATTTTTGAGAATTTGAATTCTAAACATTACAAATGAAAATTTGCAGAATGTACCTGACGCATCTCAAAAGAAAATTGCAAGTAACGTCTGTTAATGAAAAAGCAGTGCATTTTGAGAAGTAGTCCCCAGGAATGTATCAAAACTTTAGCATTCATGGACAGAATGAAGGTGAGAAATGTTAACTTTGGATTGATATAGACAATAAAGAAATCTATCATGCGCAAATTCGCGCTAAAACACCATTATTGTACACTCAGCGCCGTGCAGTTTAAAAAAATAGCCATACGGAACATTGTTTTTTAAAGCCTGTGTAATAACAGAACATTTAGCAGGTACTTTCGTTGAAAATATTTATTCCAATTGAACAAAAAAATCAAATATTAAGTATTGTGCATATTGGCATTCAGTATAAAGTTTTCGATAAAATAACCCACTCCAAGTGATTTTACAACAGATAAACTTTCAGGATTTTCCAATGACTCCCCAGGCCTCTACCTAGTTACAATTAAATCTCGTGTTGCCCCTCGCATCTTAATTATTTCTTTCTTAGTGTAATTGTGGAATTCATCAAAATAATTAAAATTATATTTCGACATAGTTGAAATACTGCTCAATGGACCTATCAGCAATATATTCTAACTTATCAGTCGATAAATATTTATCTTTAATCGTATGGAGATAAAAAATTCCCCTCTTTTAAATCAAATGGAAAATAAGATCACCTTTTTTCCCGACAATTTAAATTGTCATTGATCTAATTCGCTTGAACACAAACCAAAAATCCTTATCTTAATCATATTCCATCTAAATTACCATTTTGCTCATCCGTCAAATATTCGGTTAAGAGAAAATTAGCCTGTAAATGATTATATTCAAACCAATAGATTATCCTCTAATAAGTACAACCACAGAAACATAAGTTCATACAGTATAAAACTTTTTTCACATGTTTTCAAAAAGAAACTTCTTTTATATTACCTTAGTCAAAAAATAGAAAGTTTAGAACTGATAAGAATGTATGCTTTTTACTATTTCTTTTTTAATGGCTTCGATATAAGATAGATGAGAACCGAACAGTCAGTCTAAAACGAATAATCCAAGGACAATGGCAACTTCGGTAAAACAATGAAACAAATACATAACATGATGACGGCACAGAAAAGAAAAATGAAGACACACAAATACAAAAATGAACAACACGGCTCCAATAAAAAACCATGGGTGCACCGGTAGAGTAAGCACTCCCGATTCTTGTTAGGCACCCACCGTGTTGAACACGTATAAACAATACATGCGAATAATAATGTGTTGGAACGTGAGCTGCAAAGGTAGAATATATAATTCCGAATGCCTGTCCAGCGCAGGCGGTGTTGCCATAGATGAAGTTTAAAAGTGTGATTTTCATCACTGTTGGCATTCGGAATTATATATTCTATCTTTGCAGCTCACCTTACTAACACATTATCATTCATATTATATAGAGCTGCGTGCAACGCTATTATCTATATACAATACATGCAATGTGTATATATGAATAATTCTTATATAATTTGCATAATAGGAAATAAGCTGACATGATTGGTTGAATTTACTCTCGGTAGCAATTTCTGAAGTCGTTTCTTTATTTGATAGATGAAGTTGGCCGAATTACATATAAGTTCACCTTATAAATTCATACGCCAAGAGAATTAGATAGAAAAAAACGTGTTAGTGACAGTATAAAAAATTATAAAAATAAGAATTTAATTACTTATCATCAAATTAAATGAATTATAAGGATTAAACCCCTTTTGAAAGGAATTTATTGGCCTTTGTTTTGTGATATACAACTAACATACCAAGTTTGAAGATAATTTGTTATTGCGTTCACAAGTTATCAGTCAGGAACCTTGACATTCACAAAATTTCAAAGTTTCAAGGGGCATAACTCCAGGACACCTTGGACCTCTGAACCCAAAATCACACTTGGCCTTTTTTTTCTATAATAAACAAGTTTACATACCAAGTTTGAGGACTTTATCTTATATCCTTAACAAGTTATCAGTCGGAAACCTTGAAATTCACAAATTTCAAAGTTTCAAGTGGCATAACTCCAGGACCTCTGAACCAAAAATCGAAATTGGCCTGAGTTTTATAATAAACACTTTACATACCAAATTTGAAGACTGTTTCTTATTTCCTTCAAAAGGTATCAGTAGGGGGACGGACGGATGGACGGACACAAGACTGAGGGTATCACATAATACCTTACCACTACGTGTGGCATGCTATAAAAACGGAACCAAGTCACTCACAAACATATAAAAGCCCTTCGGACTTTTATTTGTTTGTGAGTGAATTGTTCCCGTTTATACTCCAATAAATTCCTTTAAGACTATGTTTAATTCTATATTAACTTCACAGTAACTTCGGTATTTAGTTATTTATAATTAAAATGTGTTAACATTTATTTGCAAATCAATCATTTAAGTCCATTTGAGGGTATTTTATCTTGCCCCAAATAACAAATAACAAATAAGCTACTGTCATCAGTTTGCATCCATCATCATAGATCATGTTTTAACTAGACAAAAAATAAAAACAAACCTATACTCTTTAGGATAACGATATCTTGGGATGTGTACTGAGTTGATAGTTTCCAGACATAATTTGTATAAGTTTAACATCATAACTTTAAAAGATGCTCCATCGTTTAAAATAATTGTTCAGCCAAACTATACGTACTGGGAATAAACATACTAGTAACTATCGATAAAAGCATAATTCAAGACAAGCCATCACAAATGATCTCATTTTTTAACATGAAACTTAATTGTGTAATAGGAACTTTCATCCCGTCATGGTTAACTTTGATATATAGTTTGTAACACTTGAATAACTACTTCGCCTCGATTATTTTTAGGTACGTGAGGATACTTGTAGGTATAAAATTAAATACTAAATGTTTGAAATCATTTACTACATTAACCATAGCGTTTCGTTCTAGTTTTTATCGAAACTCTATTCAAATCAAAGTTAATATCAGCATACTTTGTTGTACTTAAATGTTTCAGACAACTGATATTAACTCTATATATTTGCGTTTCAGACACGGAATATGTTCCAAATAAGGTCCCAATTTTAACTTCCGAACGGTGACGCGACTTGTGGTAGATGATGAACTATTAAAGGGCCTGATCCAATCCAAGGCTTACGTCACATGGTTGTTTTATCGTTATGATGCAATATACGAGGTATATCATTTTATGGGTTTACTACGTTTGTTAACGTTATAGTCTGATTAATACCCCCCCCCCCCTTATAATACATGAGACGACTGAAGTTGTCATTTACCTCATTTATTTATAACCTACATGAAGTTCTTATTTTTAGCCATATATCATCTCAATCTAAGACAAACCTCTACAAAAGACCTTATTTTAATTGTGAGGAATTATTTTAACTGCTACATCATAAAGGCTTTTACAGATAAGTGAATAATTATGACGAATAATGAAACCATGGTGCTCTTTAAGATGCTATTAAGGATATCAGAGTAACAAAACAGATAACAGATATTGAAGAAAACGCTTAAATTGCATATCCATGAAAGGTATTATGATAAAAACAGTACAGGTTAATTGTTAGTGTAATTTTACTGAATGAAAAAATTCTGCTCTTCTTCAGAGATTGATGCTTTCAAAAATATTATGTTGAAAAAAATGTGAATTAAAATCGATGATAGCATTTGGTCTTGCCCGGTGTAGCGGATATACTAGTAAATATATTGAGTAAAGTTTAAAAATGCTTTATCATTTGCACTCCAAAGAGTTAACGTTCCTTTGTGCACTGTTTCCATGACAACTGATGATTGAGTGATGAACGATATAAATAGACATAACAACAGGAAACACGTCAAAATCATTTTAAAACACTATTTTTATTGGTTTTGTCTATGCGTTAGAAAGTGACATTAACCGATCAGCTACCAAACAGATCTTCCAAACCAATAAATGCCTCACTGGCTGTGTGACGGGTGCTGTATGCAGGGCATGACAAGCTTACCCTTCCAGAGAAGCTATTGTCACCTTTTTGAGAGTTCACACTGTCAGTGCTTTGGTTTTTATTGTTAAATTTGTGATGTTAGTGTTTATTGGTTCTGTAGCGTCTTTGGTCTTCCGTCTTCTTTGTTCTTGCTTTTGCCTTGTCTCTGGACTTAGATTTATTAAATCTTGTTCTTTGTGACTGCCGTTGTTTTGTTAGTATTTCAGGCGCTTGTTCTGTTTAGATTACTTCATTATTTCATTACTTAGGACATTTAAGAGTATTGTACATATACGTATATATTTGTTATTTTTAATATTTTATCTCTGTAGCAATGCATTTACGATGATTTTTTTCAGAATAATGATTTATTTGAAACGGTCAAAGGTATATTACAAAGAAAGCCAATATACAGTGAGTACTTTAGAAATATTGTTACTCTAAGTATTTATTTAAATCTTTTCTTATATTCTCCCTAAGTGAAATATCCAAGTGAATCCTGTAATTTGTAACATAATAGGACAGATTTCCTTTGATCTTTTCATGGATTAATCATGCTTATTTTGAGCGTTGTGAAAAACTATGGTTTAATATAAGACATTGCAAGTTAAACCATAAAATTGACGGCACATGAAATATCACCCATTCAAATGCATGGAAAAAGGTGGAGCCAAAACCATGGTTTAACATTCAAATTCTTATGTTAAACCATGAATTACGCTCCGCCCACTTCCTTTTGATCTCCGTCTCTTTGAAAAAAAAAGACAGATGCACATAGTTTCACTTTATTTAAGATTATTGTCGAAAGCTTGACATAATTTTACATTCTCCTTCATCTGTTTTCAGAGTTACATTTATATATGTTTCTTTTAAATAAATGAATGGCATTCCTTCTTTATCGAAAACAACGACAGTAGAATACCGAAGGAACAAAGCACAAGATTACACAAATCAAAGTCCAGAGACAAGGCAAAAGCAAAAACACCAAAAGACGGAAGACCAAAGACACCACATGCCCACAAAACACACGAACATTACATATACAACAAAAAAAAACTAAAGCACAAACAGTGTGAACTCTCAATAAACAAGAGTGACATCAGGTGCTCCGGAAGGGTAAGCATGTCCTGCTCTGTGCACAGCACCCGTCACACTGTCAGTGGGTCAATCCAGGTAAAGTCAAAACCGGTAATGTCAAATCCGGGAAGACGCGAATCTAGCTGAAAATGTCAGTTTTATTTGTGACACTGACATTTCATATCTATCTATGATGTCGTGGTGACGGCCATAGAAATTCTGAATTGACGAAAGTAACAAAGGCTGAACATATCCCTGACTCAGCAGTTTTTGTGACAGTGCTTTTGCTCTTTCCACAAAGTCACTGTATGTACTGCACGCTCTACAGTAACGAATTAATTGTGAAATATATACTCCATATGCTGGGGATGCAGGTATTTTGCTGCAGAGAAAGGGAAAGTTCACAATTGGAAAGTCAAAATCACCACGTTTGTCATAAAATCTAGATTTCAGACGTCCATGTTCGTCAATGTATAACAAAAGGTCAAGGTATGAAGCAGAATCGGGTGTATCGGTTGTCTCTTTAATTTCAAGTTCATCGGGGTAGATACGATGTAAATATTCTTTAAATCTTGGGTTATTAAGAGACAATACATCGTCTATATATCTGAAGCTGAAATTAAAAGTCTGGGCTAAAACTTTGCTTCATGCGAAAAAAGGAAAAGGTCAGCTAAAAGTGGCGCACAATTTGTTCCCATAGGAATCCCTATTGTCTGTTGAAAAACATGGCCTCTACATTAAAAAAAATGTTTGATAATGTGTTGGTAAGGTGAGCTGCAAAGGTAGAATATGTGATTCCGAATGCCAACAGTGATGAAAATCATCTTTTTAAACCTGTTAACATCGGAAAATCCAGCAAGGTCTACGGCTGGATTTGAACCCCTGCTTTGTTGTCATCTAAGCCAACACCGCCTGCACTATGTCCAGCGCCCTAGACCACTAGACCACCTAGGCTATATAAAAATATAGCTTTCGGTAACCTAGTTATTCCTCCTCGTAGGAAATCTAGAGTTGTAACATAGTACACGAGGAAAAATTTTCATCGTGTACTATGTTACAACTCTAGACGAGGAGGAATAACTAGGTTACCGAAAGCTATATTTTTATATAGCCTAGGTGGTCTAGTGGTCTAGGGCGCTGGACATAGTGCAGGCGTTGTTGCCATAGATGACAACAAAGCAGGGGTTCAAATCCAGCCGTAGACCTTGATGGATTTTCCGATGTTAACAGGTTTAAAAAGATGATTTTCACCACCGTTGGCATTCGGAATCACATATTCTACCTTTGCAGCTCACCTTACCAACATATTATCATTCATATTATATAGAGCTGCGTGCAACACTATTATCTATAACCAAAAAAAAATGTTGTCGATCAAAAATTTAAGCATCTTAATCACGTCATTTTCACTGTATTTCTCGTTTGATTCAGTGTGGTTCTTTGCAAAATATGTTTTATCTTTTCCTATTACACGATAGGAATACCTGCGTTCTCCGTTTTTGGTATAGAAACATTGATGTATCAGATCGGAAATTACTGTTTTAAGTTTATTATGGGGCAGAGTTGTATAAAGGGTAGAAAAATCAAAAGTTTGAATGCTATTGCAGTATGCGAGACTGTTTGAGGAGAGCTGTTGAAGGAGATCTTTGGAATTTTTAAGAATCCACATCTGATTCACGCCGCTCGTGGAATAGGCTTTTTCGCAGTAGCTTTTTAGACCATCTCTACCTGCAGTCAGTAAAGCGGTAAGGAGTTTGGATAGGGGCTTAGTGGTGCATCTGGCAGATCCTGCAATGAATCTCTGTTTGTAGGGATTGTTGTGAAGCTTAGGCACCCAGTAAATATAAAGGAGATAACTGTTATTCTCATCAACTTTGATACCGAATAATGCTAACACAGAAGTGTGATTTGTGATTATCTCGTCCCTTGATAATGTAGTTGGTTAATAAGTAGGATTGCCAGATGAAGTGTCAATACCCATCTCCTTAACAAGACAGTCTAAATAGTGTTTCTTGCATACAAACACAATATTGTTAGAATTGTCTGCAGGTACTATGACGTATTTTTCCTGGAGGTTTGTCAATGTTTTAGCAACAAGAGGATCATCAAATATGATGGGCGTTCTAGTTTTCATAGATGTTTTCAAGCGCCGGATACGATTCATGATTAATGACTTAATCGACCTGATCCAGTCTGACAATGTCTCCACATCTTCTTTTTCTTACTTCGCCCACATTCTGGCATAGTCTTCAACTGCATCCATCATAATTTTGAATTCTTCCAGTTGATGTGCTGGGGTTCACGGAATTTTGGACCTTTTGAAAAAATATCTCGTAATTTTTGGTTTCCAACGATATCTAGGTCACCCGTTATCACGTGTCCAGCAGGACTATAGTTGAATGGGGAAGAGGAGCAGGTGCAATCAAGCGGTTTGGCTTAAAGTCATCAATCTGGAAATCACGCAATACCCGTTTGTGATTGAAAATAGTGGTTGCAATAGATTTAGTGTAGGAATAAGAGATAAGTGGAACAGATTGGTCTTCGAAGTAAGGAGGAATGTTAGATTTCACTGTTTTGTTGCGTAGAATGTTGGAGAGATTAATGGCATCTAGGCCTTTGTTAGCAAACAGAATTTTAAGAAATGATCGGTTTTCAGGTTTATTTGCAGAAGTTGTAACAGGTTTGAACAGTCTGTGATTAGCGATGTCCGTAACAATAGCTGATAATTTATATTCCAGAGAATGCCAGTCAGTCGCAGTTGAAACTAAACATACTTTGTAAAACGAATGAAGTTTCGAAAGTGGCAAGGAATACAATTTTATACGAATGTGATGAATACCTAGTGGCATTTTCATAAATAGAAGGAGACTACTAATTGAAATGTCATGTAGATGTGGGGCGTTATAATGCCTATGTCCATGACTACGTGGTAATCGCTGGCTTCCATTAAGGATATTCATATGTTTTTATGTTTTTTTTTCGACTTGTGACCTCTTGTTACAATAATCATGTTTTCAATTCAAATTGTGGCATTCTCTTTCATTCCTGTTGTATTTCATTCTACCAGTTGTTAAACAGTTCATCATTCTCTCTGGAGTGAATTATCGGAAGGGGGGTGGTCCTCACAAGGAAACGATTATTTTAAAGGTCGAAAGCTAAACCATGTTAAAAGAGGACATCGACGTAAATCCTGAACTTAAAAAAAAATCCAAATAATGGGATGGGAGATCGAAAAGAGACAGTACCACATTTAACTTAATTAACCCTTTGCTAACCGTCTACATATCGTTGTCGCATATAACTCGCCAACCAATTCCGGGTTTTCTGTCTGTCGGGGATGGTCATAAATGTATTTACCCCGATATTTCCCTCTCACAGTGCCGAAAACTTTAGATCTTGTGTCCTCACTAACATCTACTTGTCAAAATTTATACAAAAATTGTTAATTGTCCGGAAAAGAAAATGTTTGAGTGCAGGGTGCAATCAAACATCTGATCGATTATTAAATTGTCTAGGTCATGTACTGTGTCCAGATTGGGTTTAAACAATCTATACTATTTTTGCAAAGATTTTCACCAGAGCCGGGAAATTTTTTTCGCCCCCTTCGCCAGATTATTTTTTCCCATATACACAATGATAGAAAATTTTGTTGAGCCGGGTTTTTTTTCTAATGGACAGGATCAGGGCCAGATTATTTTTTTCAACCCAGATGCTGGCCAGAGAATTTTTTTTGGCAAAAGTCAGGGCCAGACAATTTTTTTCAAAAGAATACCAGCATAACCCCCCCCCCCTCCGTGGTCCGTGCCTAACATTTGCAGGTGTTAAAGAAATTTTTTCAGCATGCACTACGGTATATGTTATAATCTTATTTGTCTTTTTTTTTATCTTGTCACGATCTTGACAAACATATCATAATTTTGTGAAGACAGTGTAAGATGTTCGGTTATATTTCAAGATACTTGCTTGAAGGACGATCAAGACCTGTTCAGTTATCAAGATCAAACTATATAACTGCATTTAAGGCCGATCAAGAGGTGTTAAGTTTGTACCGATTAAACAAGATCAAATCGAGATATTGTTTAATCTTGACAAACTAAAATGTCGGACCGTGTTATTCTTTTCCTTTAGCCCATTGTTTGGCATTTTTTCTCAACTTCGTCCATCAATATTTAAAAAAAATGCTTCCATTTGATGGGTTTGGATTCACGATATTTTTTTCTTTTTGGAGAGATCACATAGTATACGATGTAAAGGTCCCCTGTTATAACGATTATATAACGAGTAAAAGGATACTGCAGACAATTACACCAAATCTTACTTAATAAAAAAAACTTGGTCAGTCAAGTATTCGAGTGGCCTCATTTAAAAAGAACTGATGAAGAACAACAATATTCTATTTGCTTAATCTTACCATGCATTTGTAGGGATATTGTCTCATTTACTCCATTTCCCTTTATTTGGTGATATAAAGATATAAAATTCACCAGTTTAGTATAGATGATATCTATCCGAACGTATTAAAACTTGCAAAAGTGATTCTAAGAATTGCCATTTACAAGATCTTTGTAGGACTTTACTTTTCATTCTTTTTAAACGTTTGATTTCGGGTGCATTTATACCATTATAGCAGACGACATAAGAAATACAAAAATACTTCGCCAGACTTCATTTTTTATCATGAAGAGAATCTTCCTCAAATTAGATAATTACAGAAAATATACTTTATTTGTAGTGAAAAACGGTCAAGAATAAACACCAAACGAAATTTACAATAATAAATAAAAGACGAGCTGGTTAATTGTAATCCACAAGATTAACTTCAATAATCTAGTAAATGATTTTTTACTTCAATATTTCTTTCCACGACTAAACAGCATGACTAATTTTATATTTTATCTCTATTAACGTTAATTATGCTGACATACAGACGATTACTAAGATCTATTTGAGCCTCAATAATGAGCGGGAATTTGTCTGGACAAACGGAGTAATTAATGTTCCAACTCGACTGACTCGATATATTCCATTTTTATTTCTGTCGATAAATCAAATATATTTAGTGCGAAGCTAAATCATAGACATACAGGCAAAATTAAACTATAATTGTGTAACGTAATAGCACATTATTGTTGTTGATTGCTAGATACGATTCAATGACTAAAACAATGCGATTTTCTTTTACAACACAATGCACAATCCACGAGGCGGTCAAAATTGCACTTTTTTTCTATTGCAAGAATTTTACTTACTCTACCGGTGCACCTGATCTCACCCACGGTTTTTTAGTGGGTCCTTGTTGTTCATTTTTGAATATATGTCTTCATTTTCTTCTCTGTGCCTTGCTCATGCTCATGCTCATGTGTTTATTTGTTTTTTGACGTTGCCATTGTCCTTTGATTGTTCGTTTTTGACGGTTCGGTTCTGACTTACTTTACTGTTCTAAAAAAATCAAAAAAGTTGTTTGAATAATCTGGACATTTATTGTTAAAACGTGATTCAACCTGTTTTACTCTATTAAATATATTTAAAAATTCGATTTTTGTTCAAATAAGAAAATACCGAGGTTACTGTGTGTACTTCAAATTCATTAACATAAATGTGTTTCCTAGCGGGTAGTTCTAAATTTTCTTTGTACTTTCCTTTTTGTACCGAATTAAGTACTATATTCGGTTTTTCCTAAGTAAAACGGTAAATTTACACAAGGCAATCAGTTTTAACAAGATTCTACAAAGGTTACATATGAGTTTCTGAGATATTATATTAGGATCGATATGTGAAAACAACAGCTACATCATTAGCCTACCATTCAATTCTATATTCAGAGTCGGTCATTGACATATATCAAAAATAGAAAAGGAACAAGAGGACTACATTGGGAATTTCCCAAATTATTTGCATCAATTCCTGCAGTTTTCACACACACACATTTCTGTGAAAAGACCTTTAGCATTATTTTGATTTAAATGATCTGTTAAATGTATTAAGCAACTATATGTAGAATTTTTACCACAAAAATCTAAATTAAATTCATACAATTGTTTTCGATTCACAATTATTAAACTGTAAAAAAAAATATATTGGATACAATGCTAAAAATACTGACAGGTTGATAAATCTCGGATTTTAAAGGATCCTTTTTTTTAAAGGTCGATTCCACTGCTGGTGAACTGTAAGTCCCCGTGGGTATTCACCAGCCCAGTAGTCAGTACTTCGGTGCTGACCCGAAGCCGATTATATTTGGAACCTTACAATATCTAATTTTTTGTAAATTTTGTGGAAACCTGAGAAGTACCTCCGTCATGCAAAGATCTGTCCTTTGCCAATTTTGGCTTTACATTTAGATCATATTGGTTATTTGTTCTCTATCAGTTTTTAAACATATTTGACTTTCTGGTTTTCTAAACGTTTAAATTTCATCTGCACTGAAGAGACATAAGTTGTCGAAATGTGAATATGCAGAAATTAAATTAACAGTAACTGAAGTATTTAGTTATTCAGATCATTTGTAATTGTAATTTTTTACTGAATATAGGCTACATGATTCTTTAAAGTCAAAACTCACAGTCACATGATTCAATAAATATATTATGATTAAGTTTTCATGTGGAATTAATCTATTCACAATGACTTATGTAGCTACTTAACTAAATAAGACAAACACTGATTCTTAATACTACCCGTTTCTGGATCTAAGTATCATCATTTATCATAAAAGGGATGATTTTGATTTTACTATTACTAATTTCCCCTTTCTTGACGGCGACGTTCCCCCAGCTCCATCCTACGGGGTATATATATCTCAACTTGTACGATTCGCTCGCATTTGTTCTAACCTGGACGATTTACCTTACTCTCATATCCAAACTTTTACAACAAGGTTACAGATTTCATAAATTATTAAATACTGAAGTTTCACAGAAGATATGAACATTTAATATCTAGATATGACGTGACTCGCAAACAGCTAATTTCAAAGGGCATTTCTTATCCTCGATTTTATGGAAATGTTGTTAAAAATGTCAGACACTGATAAATAATCCAGAAAAACTAAGACGTAACTTACATTCTATACGCAATAGTGGATATCGACGAGATATTTTGAAGAAATCCGTTAAATTGGCTTTGGATTCCAGTGACCTGAAGACTTTACATATAAAGTGGCCTCTCAGTGATACTGCCGATGTCTAGTGAAATACATGACTCTTTACCAAACCCTTCGGGGAGTTACGAATTGATTTTTCTTCCGTAGTGTGACAGTGTTTTACCAACAGACTAGGTTCCTTGAGCAAGCCAGCAGTTAAGCGACGTGCATTCTTTAACCCATCTTTCTAAATTACGTTTTGTCATATGCTTTCTTTTCCAAGATAGTGGTCATTGAGTTAGTAGTCTACCTGTATTGGTCTTATTCGCATGTTTATTATACTATAGGGGAACGGGATAAAGAAAGGGGAGGTTTGGGTACCCATAAACCGGTCTGACCCTACCACTGGCTTTTGCTAGTGCCGGTACGTACAAAGTCCGGCTATCCCGAGTTCCCATCATTATTAATGTTTGTCTCTGGTTTTCTTTAGTGTTTTTCTAGTGCAGATCGCTTGTAAATTGTGGCATGTGATTGTAGTTTCCGGCCATTGTAGCTGTTTACTGTTATCATGTTTTTGTAATAAAAAAATCGGATTTCCTTCAGTTTTGAACCTATTGTTGTGAAATGCTGATTGAAATGATTGACAATATCAATGATTCACAAGTATTAATTTTCATTCATATTCATTGTATTTGTCCTATATTCTTTCGCCTTATGGCTAAGGGATATAAAACACATACAGGGAATAAGAACCCGTATCCTCTGTAAAGAGTCCGGAGTATTTCCTTAATATATTGCGTTTAAAATAAGGTTTGTAGTAAGTTTATTTTTAATCTGTTTGTTTTATGATTCCGGAAAGTGTAACATTTGCAGGTGTTAAAGAAATTTTTTTAGCATGCACTACGGGATATGTTATAATCTTATTTGACTATTTTGATCTTATCACGATCTTGACAAACATATCATAATTTTGTAATGACAGTGTATGATGTTCAGTTATATTTCAAGGTACTTGTTTTAAGGACGATCAAGACCTGTTCAGTTATCAAGATCAAACAAGATAACTGCATTTAAGGCCGAACAAGAGGTGTTAAGTTTGTACCGATTAAACCGTGTGGGTTCACGATATTTTTTTACTTTTTGGAGAGATCACGTAGTATACGATGTTAAGGTCCCCTGTTATAACTTTATATATAACGAGTATAAGGATACTGCAGACAATTACACTAAATCTTACTTAATAAAAAAAAACAACAAAAAAAACTTGGTCACTCAAGTGTTCGAGTGGCCTCATTTAAAAAGAACTGATGAAGAACAACAATGTTCTTTTTGCTTAATCTTACCATGTAATTGTAGGGATATTGTCCCATTTACTCCATTTCCCTTTATTTGGTGATATAAAATTATAAAATTCCCCAGTTTAGAATCGGTGATATCGATCCGAACGTATTAAAACTTGCAAAAGTGATTCTAAGAATTGCCATTTACTAGATCTTTGTAGGACATTACTTTTTATTCAATTTTAAACGTTTGATTTCGGGTGCATTTTTACCATTATAGCACACGACATGAGAAATAGAAAAATACTTCGCCAGACTTCAATTTTATCTTCCTCAAATTAGATAATTACAGAAAATATGCTTTATTTGTAGTGAAAAACGATGAAACATAAACACCAAACGAAATTTACAATAATAAATAATAGACAAGCTGGTTAATTGTAACCCATACCATTAACTTCAATAATTTAGTAAATGACTTTTTTTACGTCCATATTTCTTTCCACGACTAAACAGCACGACTAATTTTATATTTTATCTCTATTAACACTAATTATGCTGACATACAGACGATTACTTAGATCTATTTGAGCATCAATAATGAGCGGGAATTTGTCTGGACAAACGGAGTAATTAATGTTCCAATTCTACGTAAGGATAGACGGCTGACTCGATATATTCCATTTTAATTTCTATCGATAAATCAAATATATTTAGTACGAAGCTTAATCATACACCTACAGGCAAAATTAAACTATAATTGTGTAACGTAATAGCACATTATTGTTGTTGATTGCTGGATACGAATCAATGACAAACAATGCGAGTTTCTTTTACAACACAATACACAGTCCATGAGGCGGTCAAAATTGGACTTTTTTGGCCGAAAAGACAGTTGACGTAATATGCTTATATCACTTTTACACGTCTTTTTGGATCCTTGAAATCTTTTTGTCAAGTCATAGTTCAAGAAATGGTGCAGGGTATTAGAAGGCCCTTTGAAGATCGAAGTCTCGATAATAAAGTCATCTCCCCTGCATGGCAAATCAAGGTAAAAGACTATTTGTTATTATAAACGAAAGTTAAATAACCACATGGTAGAATATCTGAGAACACTTGAAGGCGGAAAACGGAAGACACGACCCACCACCATAACACGAACATCACAAATTTAACACTAAAACTTGAAGCAACAAAAGTGTCAAATCTACAAAATTCAAGAGTGACTTTAGGTGCACCGGACGGGTAAGCATGGCCTACTCTATATATTATCAATGAATCAATCGAGGGTAAAGTCAAAATAAGTTATGTCAAATCCCGGAAGACGTGTATCTAGCTGAAAAT
Organism: Modiolus philippinarum; assembly: GCA_002080025.1. Lineage (NCBI taxonomy): Eukaryota > Metazoa > Mollusca > Bivalvia > Mytilida > Modiolidae > Modiolus > Modiolus philippinarum. The sequence continues at coordinate 34,273 of MJUU01019359.1, forward strand.
GTCAATTCTCATTTGTGAAACCAACACTTCATTTTATCAATGACACTGAAGGGACTGCTATGGAACTTGAAAAGAACAAAGGCTGAACATAACACTTCCTTAGCAGTTTCTAGGGATATGTTGTTGCCCCTTTCAAAAACTCACTGTATAAACTGTAAGCTTAACAGTAACGAATCAACAGTGAACGCCGGAGAGGTGGGTATATATTGCTGCCAATAAAGGAAAATTCGCAAATCCAGGAAGTAAAAAGACTCCACGGGTCATATAGCTTAGACTTCAGACTACATTCTCATAATAGTATCATAAAGGTCAAACTATAAAGCAGAATAGGGAAAGGGCTTATAATAATGTTGTAATAACTTGTACCCAATCCCTTTTCTTTTGAGCAATAAAATAAGTTTTATTCAAAGCAGAATTGGTTGTATCAGTCACAATGTCCTTAGAGTTGTTTCATGTTGATAGAGCGAAAACAATTATTGAACTAGATCTAGTATTGCTAGAATATGTGTCTTCATTTCCTTCTCTGTGCCTTGCTTATTTTTTTGTTATTTGTTTTTTCGACGTTGCGATTGTCCTTGGATTGTTCGTTTTTGACTGTTCGGTTCTGACTTACTTTACTGTTCTAACAAAATAGTTGTTTAAATAATCTGGACATTTATTGTTAAAACGTGATTCAACCTGTTTTAATCTATTAAATATACTTAAAAATTCGATTTTTGTTAAATAACAAAATACCGAAGTTACTGTGTTTACTACAAATTCATTTGCATAAATGTGTTTCCTAGCGGGTATTTCGAAATTTTCTTTGTACTTTTCCGAATTAAGTACTATATTCGGTTTTTCCTATGTAAAAAGGTAAATTTACTCAAAAATGTCAGAGACTGATAAATAATCCAGAAAACTAGGACGTAACTTACATTCTTTATGTAATAGTGGATATCGACGAGATATTTTGAAGAAATCCGATAAATTGGCTTTGGATTCCAGTGACCTGAAGACTTAACATATAAACTGGCCTCTCACTGATACTGCCGATGTCTAGTGAAATACATGACTCTTTACCAAACCCTTCGGGGAGGTACGAGTTTGATTTTTCTTCCGTAATGTGACAGTGTTTTACCAGCAGACTAGGGTCCTTGAGCAAGCCGGCAGTTAAGTGGCGAGCACTTTTTAACCCATCTTTCTAAATTCTAAATTCCCATGGGAACTAATTCAATGCGCGCCACCTTTATCTGATCTCTTTCTTTTTACAAGGGCTTACACAGAAAAAAACAAAATCATTTAGCCCAGTCCTTTAATTTCAGCATCCGCTATATAGACGATGTACTTTCTCTTGATAATCCAAAATTAAAGGAATATTTACACCAGATCTATCCCAATGAGCTTGAAATTAAAGAAACTAATGATACACCTACTTCAGCTTCGTATTTACATCTTTTAATTTACGTCATGATTTTAACTTCCCTATTGTGAACTTTCCCTTTCTTAGCAGCAATATACCTACCTCTCCAGCCTATGGAGTTTACATTTCATAGTTGATTCGTTACTGTCGGGCATGCAGTTACTTTATACTTATTTATTGTCAAAACAGATACATGACAATGGATCAGACATAAGCGTGAGCTCAGAAAGTCTTCTCCAATACAAATACATATATACAAATAAACAGTATATTACATTGACATATTATTGTAACATTTCTATTTTATTGAGAAAAAAAAATGAACATAGCGAAGGCTAGAACGGTTTGAAAAGAAACGTGAAAGAAAAAAAGATAAGAAGAAAGAAAAAGTAAAAATAAGTTAGAAGAGGTGGTCGTCGTATTGATCTTAAATCAATACATACAGCAACAGTATCTTATAAGTTACATATTATTTATGACAAATCTATTGGAATCTAATATAAATTTCTGGACTAACAAAGAAAGTTGTGAATTTTTTTCATGATCAAAATCTGCATTGCAAAAAAAAAATATTTTCAATTGTTATTTGAACATTCAAATTTCTCATTCCGGATAATAGAATATTTCTTTGTATTACATATATAGGGCATACTAGGAAAAAGTGTTCCGCAGATTCTATGACATAACCACATTCGCAATAACATGTTTCAATCAAATTACATCTAAACAAATCACAGTTCAAACTGCTGCGTTTGCGACGCAATCTTGTTTGTAAAATACTCCCCAACCTAGATCCTTTACTAAAATAATGAGGTGGTTTGGCAACAGGATAGTAACTGGTTTTAAGGTTATATTTAAATGATTCAGGAGTAGAAGAATTTTTAATGGGGGAAGGAAGGTTATTCCAGAGTCTAATCGTATGGGGTATGAATGATATTTGATACATAGATAATCTGCCATACGGAATGTTATAGTCTAGGGCATTACGTAAATTATACTGGTTACCCTGACCAACTGTTGTTGGCAATAAGTCGTTTAATTACTGAGGAGCAAATCCGTTCACTATATTATAAAACATACATAGTTTCCTCCTCTCGCGTCGAACTGAAAGTTTATCCCAACCAGTTTCTAAATAAACACTAACGTTGCTAGCATAAGATGTTCAACCAGTTACTATCCGTCCTGCCTCTAATTGTATTTTTTCCAAGCGTGCTGCATCAGCAACTGAACAATTATCCCAAACTTCACATGAATATTCCAACAATGGGCGTGTAAAAGTAAGGTATATTTTTTCTAGGAATGATCTAGATAATTTAAATTTCAATTTACGTAACACACATACTTGTTTGGACGCTTTTTCTACTATATTATTTACATGATTTGGCCATTTACAATCTGCACTTAAAGTTACATCGAGATGTTAATGACATTCTACAGGGTAAATTACAGTGTTGTTAACTGCAAATGACAAGTCATTAGGCATAATTCTTGTACTAAAATAAACAATTTCGGTTTTATCAGGATTCAATTTTACTAACCACTGCTTGGACCATATTGATATGTTTTTCAGATCAATATTCACTAGATTACGTAGCGTTTCATAATCAAGACATCTTTCGCTGACTGATGTATCATCAGCAAACAGTCGACACAATCCTGTCACTTCATCAGCGATGTCGTTTATATATATAAGGAAGAGGAGAGGGCTCAGGATCGATCCCTGGGGGACTCCCGCTTAAAGATTAACTTTATCCGATGAAGCATTCTTTATTAATATCCGCTGTTCTCTATCAGAAATGTAACTTTTTAGCCAGTGGAGCAAAGGACCCTTTATACCATATCTCTCAAGTTTAAATGACAACCCTCTCAACCATACCCTATCAAATGCCTTACTGACATCACAGAAAATAAGACAAATTAGTTCATGATTATCAAGAGCTTGCAGTATTCCATGCATCAAGTCGATTAGTTGGTGAGACGTTGAGTGCCCCGGTAAGAATCCTGACTGAAACTTGTGTAATAAGGAATTACTAATTAAAAAATTAAAAATGTTTTTATAGACGACCTTCTCAAAAACTTTACTCACTGTGGACAGTAATGTCACTGGTCTATAATTTGACACTAAAGATCTATCACCAGATTTGAATATTGGAATAACATGAGAAAGTTTCCAACTACTTGGAAATTGCCTTTCCTCCAAAGATTTGTTAAACAGGTCAGTCAGAGGTTTAGCTATTTCATATCTTACTTCCTTTAACATTCTGTTGCTAATCATGTCTGGACCAACAGCTTTGTCAGGGTCAAGCAAAGAAATAGCATCAATAATATCTTGCTCAATGACAGTAATGTTTGTTAAAGTATTTGACCCTCTGTCATCATTAAGTTCAGAAATAGAACAAAAATAATTATTCAATAACCTACATTTTTCTGAGTTTTCGAAAGCAGACACATTTTGCTGATTGGGACTACGTAAAGGGGGAAATTCTAAAGCTTTACCTTCACCTTTGATCAACATTTTTATTGTTTTCCAATAATAATAATAATAACAATAACTGTTTACTATTTACCTGTTTAATGGTAGATAGTGACTCGTCAATACTTATATAAAAAATTTCCTTTGCAGTTTATTAACTTTTCTCCTTTGTAGTTTATACCTACTACAGTTGTGTTCACTTTTGTTCTTTAAGTAAGTTTTTCGATATCTTTCACGAACTCTAATTTCCTTTCGTAGTTCAGCTGTCATCCATATCTTTTCACGAGGTCGTATGGTGACAGTATTTGTGGGAATACAGTCATGAGCCAATTGCAAAAAAGTATTCGTAAATGATGTACAAGCGGTCTCAACGTCCGTCTGTTGATTTATAATCATATCCCAGTTTATGTCCCTTACCCTTTGTCTAAATAGTTCATAATCACCATTTTTGTATAACCAAACTTTTCGCTTGTACGAGTCATCATTGTTGTATCCACAGTCAACAACAATGTATGTGGCATCATGATCACTAATAGAACGATCTACTGCGATAGTATTAGCTTCTATCACAGTGACAGAGTCAGATACTAATATAGGATCTAGTAATGAGATCGAAGTTGAACCAAATCTGGTGGGATCACAAATTNCAGTCTAGAAAAAAAGTCTACATTGTAGTCCCCTAAGGATATGATTTTGTTAGAATAGTCAGAAACCATACTTACTTGTTGACTAAACCTATTCAAAAAGTGAGGACCAGCCTCAATTTGAGATCTATACAACACATTGAGCATGATATTACCTGTTTTTGATTTAATTTCGAACCATATTGATTCCATTCCATCGAACTGCAGATCTATCCGTGGTACAATTTTGATATGATCACGAAAGTACAATATGATCCCCCCTCCGTGGTTGTTTCTATCCAAGTGGTAAGGATAACTGTTAAATCCCGAGATAAATATATTATCGTTTATGACAGATTGATCTAAATGTGTTTCAGTGAAACAAACAACATCAAAATCTTCAGCTAATAGGACAATATCATTAATTTTATTCCTTAGGCTTCTTACATTAAGATGGATAATACTAATAGAGGACTGAAGTGAGCGAGTTAGTTCCCCTGGGACCGGTCCTGGATTCTCCTCTATGTCACCACACAATAGTAGTAAGCACAGCTTTGTGATGCATACGAAATATACCGTAANTGTTCGAATTTAAACAAATAAAAACGTTTAAAATAACATTTAGAAATATTCCGTTTTCCCTGAAAAAGTAAGAACTATAAGTATAAGCATTGTGTGGTGTAATGTCATAAGATCTACGAGACATACCCTTAACAAAATAACCTTCACTCACTTCATTATTTAGAAATTTACTGAATAAAAGAAAGATTAAATTGAACAAACACATCAAGAATACAAAATTTACACTATAATATCTGTATAACATGGCTATTATTTTACTAATAACATAACCTGTATACGTAAACATGATTTCATGAAATCACTCAAGTAAAAGTTCATGAAATATTCACATCTTTTGTATACTGGATTTGTCTTACAATAAAATAACCCTATTGTCACCCTATAACCAACAACATCATTACCCATTATCGATTAAAGATCTATAAACACACATCACTTTATGGGTGACACAGTTTAAGGATACATGTAACACAATTTGGAAAAGCGACGACCAAGAAAGTGCAATGAAATAACAAGTAATTAAGGAAAAAAATAGTGTGAAAAAAGTGAAAATAAATACATGAAAAATGATATTCATTGTAAAAGAAGTAAACAAAAAAAAAAGAAAAAAAACAAGACAAAAACAAAACAAAAACCAAATAAGGAAAAAGGTCTGGACTAAAACAAGAACAAATGTTTACACCACGTGGTTTACAGCAGTACGTGTGAATTAGAAAAGAATATATTAGGATCTCGTGCTAAAAGAACAGAGATTACAACAAGAATGAAGGAAAAATTCAGTGTGAACGATAAATGTATAGGTTCTAAAGCACATACAAAAAGAGGAGAAGTGAAAAAAAATTAATAAAATAAAATAAACAAATAAATAAACGGACAAGATACCTATGTATTCTATAAAGAACACTGGGCTATACATTCAATTGGGTAGGTAAATACTGCGCATTTTAGTAATAGGCAAATAAAATAGCATACTAGTAATCAATTTGTTCGTGATTCATATGATACAACTCGTACAGTACATTACCTTGACCTTCAGCAGAACCCGAGTTCACCTGGTCTATTTTTAGATAAGGTGTTTTTAAGGTGTTTTTGAAGTTGTTTATATGCGATCTTAGTACAAAATCTATAGATCTCGTAAAGGAAAATGATTACAAATTTCTATTTACAGTTTCAGTACTTTCACACCGGGGAATGTAATCTGTCAGACTAAAAAATTATATGAAGGATCTGACGAGGAAAAAGAAAATAAGATGTTAAATATGTGGTGGGCGGAGCCATAATTCGCTCAGATGTAAACAAACATATTTACATGAATATAAAGGAAAATAAATATATTTGAGGGAAAAAACAGATTTTAGAAGTCAGTTTAATTCATAAATTGTTTTAGAAGCCAGCTATGCAGTTTTGTTCACAAATTAAGTCAATCAGAATCACGGTAAAAATCAGTTGTTACGTAGGATGACATTTGATGGATCTAGACGTAGTTTGTTAAAAATATCAGCTTCTGATGTGATGACTTTAAAGTCACGCCTGTCAGACCTTTCAGTTGGCTTTACGATAATCCTTCCGTCCTGGGTCCAATATGAATTAATGTCACCCTTCTTTCGAAAGAAATCTAGTTTTCGGACAACCTGAAATATCTGTCTGGTAATATTTTCTGATATAAATGTTCCATCTGAATGTGATTTAAGTCTACGTTTATTTGAATACACTTGTTGTCTCTTACGATACGAGAGAAATCGAGCAATGATGGACGCTTTCCCATTCTTGATCTTACCAATAATGTGGGTTCTGCTTAAATCATCAATGGTAATAGACTCCTCTAGTTTATCGTTACAGATGCTCATCACGAGTGCATCAGTATCTATAGGATGTACGATATCACCTTGATCATTAGTTGGGAGTTTAACTGAGTCAAAACGTAAGCTTGTCCTTCAAGAATATTGTTGCTGTTATTCTAGTTCTTGCTCTAGAACAGTAACTCTTGATGACAATCTTTCAATAACCCGTTCCTGTTCGTCAATCTTTTCGGCGTAGGGTTCAATGTATTTTTGACAAGTAGCCTCGATGCTAACTCTGGGACCCCGCTGTCAGTAAGTGCATCTACAATATTTGGTTCACAAGTATTTTGTCGGGCTCTTGTTTGGCGTTCTGTTTGTTAAATATAGAGGGGTAATTCATCTGAATCACTAGGTACACCCCTTTTAGAACCGGTTTCTGGTTTGTCGTCCGCCATTTTTGTTGTTTTGATTATGAATAGGGAACTTTAAAGAGCAGAAAATATCAATTGTCGTTAATTATTTTTGCACAAAAACCATTGAGATCAGCTTATACCAAATACAAGTTGTTGCAAATATGCATTAAGCCGCTGAATTACACCTTGACACCGTCAGCAGACCTTTTTGTTGGGACCTACTCGACACACGTCCTCACCATGTTACTCCATTTTTTTTTGCAGTTTATACAGTGACTTTTTAGTTAGAGCAAAAACACTCTCCCAAAAGCTGCTTAGTCAGAAATTTGTTCAGCCTTTGTTACTTTCATCCCTTCAAAAATTCTATGGCCGGCACCATGACATCATTGACAGATATGAGGTGTCTGTGTCCCAAATGAAAACGGACATTTTCAGCTAGATTTCACGTCTTCACGGATTTGACATAACCGGATTTGACTCAACCCTGGATACTGATAGTGTGACTGGTGCCGCTAGCGGAGCAGACCATGCTTACCCTTCCGGAGCACCTGATGTCACTCCCGGTTTTCATGGGAGTTCACACTATGAGTGCCTTAGTTCTTAATGTTATCTTTTTATTTCCGTGCATTTCAGCTGTCTCACGTTCTTGTTATGTCTTTGTTTTTATCTGTTACCGTTTTTGCCATGTCGTTGGACTTCGATTTTTGTAGTCATCGCTTTCCTTGTTGCTTCGGTATTCTGCTGCCGCTGTTACGTTTTGTCAGATGCTTTTCTTTTCCAAGGTAGTGGTAATTGAGTTAGAAGTCTACCTATATTGGGTCTTATTCGCATGTTTATTATACTACAGGGAAACGGGGTAGAGAAACGGAAGGTTTGGGTACCCATAAACCGGTATGACCCTTCTACTGGCTTTTGCTAGTGTCGGTACGCACAAAGTCCGGCTATCCCGAATTCCTATCATTATTTATGTATGTCTCTTGTTTTCATTAGTGTTTTTCTAGTGCAGATCGCTTGTAAATTGTGGCATGTGATTGTAGTTCCCGGCCATTGTAGGTCTTTACTGTTATCCTGTCTTTGTAAATAAAAAATCTGATTTCCATCAGTTTTGAACCTATGTTGTTGTGAAACGCTGTTTGAAATGATTGACAATGATTGACAATTTCAATTTTCACAATTCTGAGAGATTGAAAATATATTTTCAACTTCCATTTCTTTTGTTACATGTATTTACGTGTTTGTCACTCTTGAAAACTTTGGTTGGCCTTGTGATTTTTGGATTTTTAGGTAACCTTACCCTTCGGGACATTTCTGACAGACACTAATGCTGATATTAATATATGTTTGTCTATTTCAGTATATTTTAACAATAACTTTCATTGTTACTAGTCGGCATCTGATTTCAATTTTGATGGATATAATTGAATGGCTGTCTGTATTTTCTCCTTTTACAAAGAAAAGAAAGCTATATTTGTATAATTAAGATATTATACATAACACGGTGCTTTTATTCAAATTTAAATGTAACAAGGACATTCCAGTCGGTTATCAGTGTATGGTATAATGAAATAAGATAAAGATGAAAATAAAATAAAGATGTCAGATGAACAGTTTTACAAGAAGCTGCCCGCTGACAACACGAGAGACAACAACAGCACTATCCACTCCTTCATATCCCAGTCTTTTGACACAGAAGACTTATCTTCGGAGGCAAGTTGTCTGACTACCACAGACCCAAGAACATCTCGTTTTTATATGCTTCCGAAGATCCATAAGGTGTCTAACACCGGGAGGCCCGTTGTCTCCGCCTGTTCTAGTCCGACTGAGAAAATATCTATCTTTTTGCATGAAATCTTCATGCCCATAGTGGAAAATCTGCCTTCGTACATTAAAGATACGAACCATGCACTATCTTTGTTTGAGGATTTCAGTTTTCAGGGCAACAATAGACTAATATTCTCAATGGATATGACCGCTCTTTACACCAGCATTCCTAACATTGACGCACTTCTAGCGGTCAAGCACTTTCTCAATAGAAAACCCAATCCGTATGCGTCCACAGACATTATTCTCAGACTCACAGAATTAGTCCTTACTCTCAATACGTTTCTATTTAATGATACTTTTTATTCTCAAATTGGTGGAGTTGCGATTGGAACGAAATTGGGCCCCAGCTTGGTTTGCATTTTTGTCGGTTTTTTTGGAAGAGTCAGAGTTCACTGGACCACTTCCGGGTTTATACAAAAGATTTATTGATGATGTATTTGGTGCTACCTCCAAAAGTCGACAAGAACTGGAGACATTCATCCATTTTGTGTCGACCTATGATCCAGCTATCAAGTACTCTTTCGACATCAGTGAATCTAAACTCTCCTTTCTTGACATTCAATGTATGATTCATGAAAACGTACTATCGACATCAGTTTTTTACAAACCAACCGATGCACACTCTTATTTGGATTATTCTTCCTGTCATCCTTCAAGTTGCAAAGACGCTATCCCTAAATCTCGTATCATGCGGCTCAAACGTATTTTCAGTGATGACAAGGACTTCGAATCACAGTGTGCTCTGATGTCTGAATTTTTCATTAGGTGAGGATATCCAATGGAAGTGATTTCCAGGGCTGTTGACTCTGTTACTACGATTTCTCGCAGAAAGGCAATGACAAAAAAGAAAACAGCGAAATAATACCTTTAGTTCTAACTTACCATCCTCACAATGTCGCTATACAGAATATATTAATACAGAATTTCAAAAAAAAATTATACAAGATGATCCACTGATGGCTGAAATATTTCCATCTTTGCCAATTACGGCCTATCGCAAAGGAAAAAGTTTAAGAGATTACCAGCAAAATTAGGACCGACCAGACCAGTAACAACAAGTCATATAGGGGAACACGACGTTGTGGTCGCAAGATCTGTCGAACTTGTCCCTTTACTATGAAAACGGAATTTATCAAGGGTTCTGATGGTTCTTACAAAATCAGTTCTGGTTATACTTTTATAACCAAGAATGTGATATATGCCATATTATGTAGACGGTGTCACAAAATATATGTTGGTGAGACTTGCCGCAGACTGGGTGATCGTTTTGCTGAGCATCTTCGATCCGTAACAGCTCACAAAGACACACCCGTCGGTAACCATTTCAGGTTCGCCAACATTCCTTACTCAGGTTGACAGTTCACGACAACAGCGACAACAGTTAGAACAACAGATTATATTCACTCTGGGTACCCAAAACCCCAAAGGTATAAATATAAAAACTAGTGTTTAATGTACTATCCTTGGACTTTTATTTATTATTTATTTTTACATTATATTTGTTAGTTCAATACTTTTTTGATATATATATTTTCTTATGATTGATTTTTGTTTCCTGTTGAGGGCTCCCTCCATCGTAGTTTTGTCCTTAGCTATATTTTATATTACTGATTATTCGGATTTCGTTTGGTTTTATGCATTTTATATCTTTTTTGGAAATTATGGATTTCCTTTGTTTGGGTTCTAGTGCTGCTGATGAGGAATAAATTTCCGAAATGGCAATACAGCTCATTAAAATTAATGCAGTTGGAGTTGACATATGTTTTATTGTCTCATGTTCATTTACTCCATATCCTTTCGTAAAATATCAAATTTTCCTGCTCGTACCCATTTGGGGATTTCTTCAACTATTGGGCTCCACTCTCTAAACAATGAACGTCAAATATATTTTACCTATAAACTATTACTCTAAACTATAAACATCAAATTTATTTTTCCTGTATTCCACTTTTGACGTAACATTTCACTTTCTCAGCCATTTTTGTTTCTCTTCCACGGCCCCTTGAAGACATTAATGTCGATGATATCTTGGCCAATCCCTACCTCTGTCTGCTTGTTTTTTAATCTTCTATATTTACATGTGTATATATTTTTTGTTTTACCTTTTATCGCAGTTTGACAAGAATTTTAACTCGTTTGTTTGTTTATGGTATAAGGAAAATTAGTGTCAAAACAACCTTTTACTTCGAAAAATAATATAATGTCGCCAAAAATTATTTTAGCTTATTTTATATTACTTTGAAAGAAGACCATAACAGCACAAGTTGATACCTTTTGCTTTGAAAGGAATTTTTTATTGTTATTCGCATTATTTAATGTTTTTTCTACTTGCGATTTTTACTTTGAATACCTCTCTTCCGTTTTGTGTATTTATTTGTGTTCTGTATTTAGCTATGTGTGTTATGTTTGAGCTTTTATGGTTTACTTTTAAAACCCTATACATTTCTATTAAGCCATTCGTTTTTTCAAAATGTTTAAAGTTTTATTTTTTTAATATAAATCTGATAAGGAAAAATGCGTATATGTAACAAAAATTTAGCATCTTATTTGTTAAATTGCTTCAGTTTTTTGTCTAATATCAATAAATCGGAAGTGCATGAGATTTTTGGCAAAATTATTAGAGCCTGCAAATATCAGCAGATGTGGTTGTCCACTTTTACATCATGTTTATTTTAAATTTAAATTTAAAACGGGATTTAAAACATAATACGATAATAAATTTCCAAATAGTGACCTAAGAACAAACAAAAACCATTATACACAGCACACGGCAATATAAGGATCACACACAGAAAAAGTAAATGACTTAAAAATACTTCTACTCTTGTGCTTTTTCATCTTAGATCGTAACGAAGTGTCTACAAGAAATGTACTGAAATCCCCATTTAGTTAAAAGACGACTGCCATGCTTATTATGAACAATTTGAATAATTGTATGACTTTGGCTGATTTGAATTTTAGTTCTTACTGTCAATTTATACCGAATCAACTTGAATACAGCTTGTAGTTTTGAAATGGCCATCTGAATGTAGTAATTCAATTTGCAATTAATTTTTTATTTAATTTATTTACAAACATTTCGGTATTAAATTATTGAAATAAGGTTGATTAGGGTTGTGATGAGATCAAGTTTCGGGCGTTGAAAAATTTAATTTCCGAAATTTTTATTGTTACGAAGTTGTTGCATTTACATAGAAGGATAGTCGGCTATTTAAACAAACAACTCTTCCAACTTGAACTGCAGTAAAACCTGTACAAAAAATCAATCTATAAGAAATAATAAGTGTTTGCTTGGTATTAGGAAACGCATATTATTTTTCCAGGAATATAAACAAAAAAAAAACAAACAAAACAAAACAAACAAAAA
>MJUU01019359.1:66397-84886 GCA_002080025.1 Modiolus philippinarum
AATTGGGACGAAAAAACGTTAACCAAACAACATTATAAGGATACAGATATGCTTAAAGTTCCACCTAAAGATAACACCTTGCCTACCATGTACTGGATTCCAAAGCTTCACATAAATCCTTTCAAACATCGTTTAATTTCGGCTTCTAGTAAGTGTTCTACTACTAATTTATCCATCCAGTTCACTTACTTGTATAAAGGAATTTGTTATTAAATACTGTGAAAAAACTTATCAAAACTCTGGTGTAAATTACTTTCGGAGTGTAAAAAATTCAATTGAAGTTTTGAATAAACTACAATCTATTCAAAGACCAGTCTCATCCATCGACAGTTATGATTTTTCCACACTTTTTACTACCCTTCTACATAAGCTGATTAAATCAAAATTGGGACAACTTATTAAATGGTATTTTAAATTTTCTGGTCTGCAGTTCATTTGTTCTAACAGAAAGCAAGGATTCTTCTCTAATTTTTTATACAATAATTATTGTTCCTGGACATGTGATGATAAATGCACTCAATTTTATGCTGGATAACATTTTTGTTCGTTTTGGCAGCATTATTTATCAACAGGTCATAGGTATTCCCATCGGTACAAATTGTGCACCTCTCATTGCAGATCTTTTTCTGTTCTGTTACGAAAGAGACTTCATGAAAAAAACTTCAGAATGGAACCATACCAAACAGTGATAATCTTATTTCAATTGTCAATGATAACAGCAGGTATATTGACGATATCCTTACTCTTGACAATCCCCAGTTTTTAGATTATGTGGACATTATTTACCCACAAGAACTGAAATTGAATAAAGCTAACAATGATTCCAAATACTGGCCTTTTCTGGATCTAACCATCATTATTGACGCTGGTAAAATAAAAACTAAAATATATGATAAAAGGGATGATTTTGATTTCACTATAACTAATTTCTCTTTTCTTGGCTGCGACATCCAATAAGCTCAATCATACGGGGTGTACATTTCTCAACTTGTATGATTCGCACGAATTTGTTCTACTCTTGACGATTTTAATGAACGTAACCTTACTATCACACCCAAACTTTTAAAACAGGGTTACAGATTTCAAAAGTTGTTGAATAGCTTTAAGAAGTTTTATAACAGATATGAATATTTAATATCTAGATATGGCGTTACTCGAAAACAGCTTATTACTAAGGGCATTTCTAATCCTCGTTTTTACGGTAATGTTGTTAAAAATGCCAGAAACTGATTAAAAATCCAGAAAAGCTGGGACGTTCTTTACGTTATAGGGGATATTGACAAGATACTCTGCTTGCATCCGTTAAATTAGCTTTGAGATCTAGTGACCTGATAATTTTAAATACATACTAGCCTCTCACTGATACTGTCGATGTCTACTGAAATATATATGATGATTCTTGACCAAATTCTGCGGGAAGTTTTTAGTTTGATTTTTCTTCCGTAGTGCAGCAGTGTTTTACTAGAAGACTAGGCTCCTTTAGCTATCCGGCAGTTTAGCGGCTAGCACCCCTTGACCCATCTTTCAAATTACGTATTGTCTTATGCTCTGCTTTCAAGATTGTGGTCATGGAGTTAGTAGTCTACCTGTATTTGGTTTTATTCGTATGTTTACTTAACTATAGGGAAACGGGACAGATATAGGGTAACCATAAACCGGTTTAACCCTACCGCTGGCTTTTGCTAGTGCCGGTACCAAGTCCGGCTGTCCCGGGTTCGTAACGTTGTTTACGTTTGTCTTTTTGTCTAATTTGTGTTTTTCCAGTGTAGCTCCCTAGCAGATGGTGGCATTCAGTCATTGTAGGTGTTTCCTGTTGTCCCTTTTATTTCATTGGTAATTCTTTCAACTTCATTATCAAGGAATTTAATGCAGTTTTCCTACCATTGTGAAAAAATATTACGGTGAATTTTTATAAAATTTTGACATAAGTCATAAATGTGCTGGATCTTTAATTTCTCATTTTTTTTTATGAAAATTGAATTATAGAATTATCATTTACAAAAAATAGAATGGAGCTCTGTTTTCAGTAATGTTTTGACAATGAAATTGCTTTTGTACTGCAAATCAACACTTAATGTATTCTTATGATATTTAGTATCTGGGTTTTATGTCTACAACTTTCTAAGAAAAAGTTTAGCAATTAAGAGCTAATGAATGCAGTTTCTTATTAATATACAGTTCTGTAGTATACATGTGCACCTTATGGGGATTTCAGAACAGAATTTAAAACCCCTCAGACAGTGGTGTTTCTATGAAATGTAGATCAACAATCTGACGGTGAAACTTTTTTTTTTCTTGTAGTATATTAGCACATAATTATTTCATACTGGAAATGTAAAAAAAAAATTAAAAAAATTGTGGAAAATGTTAGGGTTACCCCGGGTCTACTACCTTAAGTTCAGTTCCATGTTAAAATAAAATCAGTAGCACGTGAATGAAATGAGTTTTCTTTTTTTTGTTAATTTTCCAGTATAGTTTCAAACATTTGTAAGAAATTTAATTAGTTTTTCTTATTCACTATATTAAATGAAATGTACTACACGTGAAGGAGTGGGTTACTGACATGAAAAATGCCTTTATTCTGATTTGTTTTTTTGTCTCATGGACTATTGACGACTCTGTTGGGTAATTTTGTTATTACTCTAATTTATGACATGTTTGAGTTTTCTACTCAAGTGGTGTGTGAAATGTACAGCTATTCCATTATGCAGTTACACTTTGTAGTATGTGTATTAGCGGACTATTATCTGGTTTTGCTCAAACCCTTTCTCCTTATCGTAATATTTTTATAAAGAATATATTACAACAGCGGAGATAACTCGCTTATATTTATATAGAAACTAAGAAGATTTTTCATGTTACTGTAACCATAACTTCAAATACTTGTGAAATTTCTTTTTGCTTATGAATTTACTTATGACATTAAATTAAGACCTAAATTTCTGGAAATGAAATTTCACATGTACCACCCCTATTGTAAAATATTTTTCTTTCTATTTTGAACTGTACTTAAATGTTCGATTGATATTAAGGATTCAATTGTGCATGACTTCTTGTAGCAATAAACAACGAAATATGACTAACTAAAACCCCTAAAATACTCATTAAAAATACACTTCTTAGGTCATGTGATTTGACATGATGTATATGTATATCGAATGAATGATTCTGGTGAATTGTCGTAAAATAACAAATTATTTCCGACACCATAACCAAGGTGAGGCTATCTGCTTTGTCAAAATGTTAACTGTAAAACGAAAAGATGTAGGATAATTATTCAAGAAATAAAAGTGTTTCTGACCTTTGTTTAACATTTTTTGAGGATTCATCATACATTTGTATCAAAGTTCGAATATTTTTGTTATTGCCATGATTTCATCGTCAAGTTCCAGATATTTAAAAAAGATTAAAGTATAATCTAAATGTTATAAATGAAATTACATGCTTTGAACTAATTTTAGGTCTGAGTAATTACATTAACTTATTATGCCATTACGCAATAACTGACGTACTCCTTATTCTTTCAACAATTAATGAAATAAGACAATATTGCAACAGTCAACAAGCAAATACACGAGATCAAGACATCATTTTGCGGATGTTGATATAATGACAGTCAAAGCCTAAAAATGCAGTGCTATATCGTTTAGCTGATTAAGTAAACATAAAACTACAGATGAACAGTAATCATTTAATTGATCGTGCATTTTAATTCGTCACAGGACTTCATATTTGTAATTTTCCTTTCAATGGCCATTTTTTAGTGTCAAGAGAATATCCTTATTTGATGATATTTACCGTATTGAATCTTTTTTTGAAAACTGAGCGGTTTTGCGCAGGCACATGTTTTGTTTTGGAGGGGGGGGGGTAGATATTGGCAAACTGCAGTATCCGTGACATACAGGTGTATTTTTGTCTTAAAATTTCTCAAATTTAAACAACTGATGATGCGATTCTCAAGCGTAAAGATACCAATTTATGTACTACGTCCTATAGCTGCAACTCTGATTAATACATATAAAAATACCGATGGTAGTGTAAATTTACTTCTGCAGATGGCCATAGTTGCGATTCTCAAGCGTAAAGGTACCATTTTTTAGACGCGTGCCCTGTAGCTGCAACTCTGATTAAAACATATAACAAAATACCGAAGTAATTGTAAATTTACTTCCTGCAAATGACCACAGTGGCGATTCTAAACCGTAAGGGAACCATTTTTAAGACGCGTGCCCTACAGCTAACTCTAATTAAAACATATAACAAAATACCGAAGTAACTGTTAATTTACTCTCTGTAGATGACCTTAGTTGCGATTCTCAACCGTAAGGGTACCATTTTTCAGATGCTTGCTCTATAGCTGCAACTCTGATAAAAACATATATTTACGAAAAACCGATGTAACTGTAAATTTACTTTCTGCAGATGACCTTATTTGCGATTTTCAAATGTACGGGTACCATTTTAAGATGCATGCTCTTTAGTCATAACTCTGAATAATATGTAAGGTAACTGTAAAGTAAATAAGAACCGAACCGAAAATTTACTCTTTGTAGATAACCTTAGTTACGATTCTCAACCGTAAGGGTGTCATTTTTAAGATGAGTGCTCTATAGCTGCAACTCTGATTAATACATATCTAAAGACCTGTTATGAGCATTTCTTTTGTTATTCAAGACACTTTATTTCTTGTAAATGCCTTGGACTATTCCATCTTTCTTTTGACTTTCCATTGATTCTCTCGATTTCGAAGCACTTTAACTTAATCATATAATTTACCTCAAATTATTTACTTAACCCGAATTATTTACCTCATTAATTCTAATGCATATTCATTCACATATATGCTAACTTTGACCTCCTCATATGTTTCACCTAAATATTAGATGAAGTTTAAGTTTTATGTGGGAAAAATTTCCCCGGTCTAAGGATCTAACCTGCGCTATCTTTCTGTAATATCAAGGTGATGAAACGCCCTTCATAAACTGTAGCGACTACAATCGCAAGTAAATGGACAGATGTAAGACAATATATTTAAAGTGACAACAGATCGATAACTCGGGTAATTTTTCAAATACAATCTAATCAGTATTTATATAATAAAAGTAAACAAATATTTGACACAAAATCAATATAAAAGACAACGTTTCCGCATGTAGAACAAAAATACATTTATTAACTATTTGATGCATATAGCCTTAATAAACTGATGAATATACATGAGTGGAAGGCGGGATGTCAGTATTCATTTTTTCACATATAAAATTCTGTATATTAAATAAATTGCACGGTCTTTAAGTTAGTTAAGTAAGTGAGAACCGAACCGTCAATCAAAAGAACGAACAATCCATGGACAATGGCAAAATCAAACACACTAAGAAACAAGAACACCACTCGAGTACGCGACAAAAAAGAAAAATGAAGACACACATACAGATGAACCACACGGACCCAATAAAAAAAACTTGGGTGAGATCAGGTGTACCGGTACAGTAAGCATCTCCTGCTTCTTATAAGACACCCGCCGTGTTGAACATGTCAACTCCGGTAGTAAAGTCGAATCCGATAGAAGAAAACAAACTTTAGTTGTAGAGGGGAAGATCTGTTGTCACCTGGGAAACAGATATTTCATAGCGATCCACAGGATCGTGATGTCGACCGTAAAACTTCTGTAGTGATGACTTTAAGTTTTTTGTAACGTACGTTACGCTGCGCGCTCAGGCATCTTGACCACACCTTTTCTTACGAAGAACTTTAATTCAATTAATTACTCTGAAACATACTTTTATTAAAACAAAAAATACCGAAATTACTATAAATTTACCTTCTCCATATAACCCTAGTTGCGATTCTCAACCGTAAGACAACTTTATGTCATTTCAATGTAGATAAGATCAAAACATTTAGACGACCAAAAAACTATAGACTTATTAAATAGGGAAATGATCTGACTGACAAAAGTCAACCAAGGACAGTCATGCATGAAGGGAAAACAACTTAGTTTAAACATTTCTTTCTACATAAAAGATGTGCTATCTTTTCAAATTACATCGGTTGGTATGGTAAGTGGCTACTTGACTCGTAAAAGGCTCGAGAATTAACAATCCACCAGCAGAGAAATCGACCAAGTAAAGATAAATTACTACCTAAGGTACTGAATTTTTTTTCGCAGATTTGAACTTCAGTACCTTATTCCTCTTCAATGCAGTTCAAATTAAAACATTTAGAAGATCAATTGATTTTATCTGCACTGATGAGACATAAGTTGTCGAAATGCGCACATGCAAACAAATAAATTAACAGTGACTTCGGTATTTTGTTATTGACGTATGAATGCTGACAGAGAACAAATTGCCGACAAAGATGTTTCTTTTTATGGTTATTTTGTGCAATTCATTATTGTAAAGATGTTTATTTCTTATGTATTAATGGAGATCAATGCGTAAGTTGGCGTCACTTGTGTTGGATATATACATATGCATTAAACATGTTTCAACTAATAATAAGGCACCTTGTGATTGAATCTGGTTTCAGGGTTCCGTGAACAGAGATGTCGGATTGGAGATAAGGGAATATTTTCGCCCCCGCAGTAAAGCGACGGGACATTAATTTACCCTTGTCCGTTCGTACGCCCGAAATCTTTTGTTGTCTATGCAGTAATGATCGATATCTGGTCTGAGGCTTGGTATAATGAGTTGTACATTGTCTTCCCTTTTCAAGGCCGTCACCCATCAACTTTCTGTTTGCCGATAAGTATGTGACGATGGGATCCTTGTCCCATGGACAGATTTTCTTTATTGTCAATCAGTAAAGAGTTGTCTTCCCGAGGGTCGTAATTTGTTTATTATAACAACAGATATTTAGTTTTATTTGTAAATTGGAATTATTACAGGATATGAATTCTGGAAGGAGAAACAAAATATATATAAAGTTATGATTTTTGTGAGGTCAGTCATTCAAGATTTCACAAACAGTTTTTCACTTGAATTGCCATTTTTCTACCCTTCTCCTGATTGTGATTATAGTTCTCGTATAAACAATATTAACTTGTAAATCGCTTAATTGATTAAAACTTCTGGTAAAGCGCTCAGGTGATCATGTCAGGTGAGATTCCAAGGGGTTGTCGAGAGTGACATTACAATAATGTCTTTCTTTGAGTTCAAATCACTGAGTTGTCAGTTTAGATATCGGAATTGGCAGTAGTCATGTGATCAAGCATTATGCAGTAGAAAAGTGTCTACAAGACTGAGGAATAATAATTATGTTGTCGAACGCAACACTCCACGCAGTTTAAAAACCCCTTTGATATTTAGACTTATTGACAGTATAGCAGACTTGTCTGTTGGCATAGAAGCCTAAATTTCTTGAGCCACCCATTTTACCCCTTATAAAACTCGTCCTGAATGTAAATTCCACATCAAATTACAAACTGAAGATAACAGTAAACTCCTACAATGGCCGAAAATTACACTCACATGCCACAATCAACACGGGAATTGTACAGGAAAAAACACATAGCAGAACAGAGACAAAAATGAATAACGATTTGAACTTGGGATAGCCTTAGCAAAAGCGAGCGGTAGGGTTTTACTGTTGTTTTTTTGGCTACCCATACCTCCACTTTCTCTATCCAGTTTCCCTAAAGAATAATAAAAAAACGAATAAAACTTAATACAGGTAGATTACTAACTCTATGACCACAATCTTGGAAAAGAAAAAAAAAATAAGAAAACGTAATTAAGAAAGATGGATCAAATAAAGATACCACTACCACTATATCCCCATTAAACTTTTTGGCGAGGACCTTCATTGTAATCAAAGTTAAAATCGATGTAGGCGTTTCGATATTGTTGTATATTTGGAATGTCCTAATTGAATTCATATTACATAAGACTTCTTTCGTCATAAGAAAGTATTTTTACTTCACCGTAGTTTTTTTTATTGAAACTTTCTGTTATTCTCTTGAAAGCTTGTTATTTTCTGCAATCGATGACTCATTCTTATTCAAATTTATAGTTGTTGGCTAAGTCTGCCATGTCTTTTTCAGTTCCATAATAATATAACATTGTAGATTTAACATTAAAAACCAAATTCTGTTTTCCATGGTTGCATGTCAAAATACCATTTGTTCTCAATATAAACAATATCATTCATTATTAGTTCAAGCTTTGTGTGTAATAGCAATAATGCAACCTGAGAAATGAAAGTGATAGCTTTCTAAAATATTGCATACAAAGTCATTCAAACTCATTTGTTTTCATTTTGCTTTATTGAATTAATCTTCAGCATTATTACATCAAAAGACATTGCACATTTAGTAAACATGGTTTGTTATCACGCAACTTTTCCCTGCTGACGTTAAAGTGCCCATCTATCATTAAATCTGGTTAATTTATCAAAGCGTGAATTCTAGGAAATAATTAAAAACGTTATGCATGGCTAAACTATGGAATCGAATTACCGCTACACATTTTTTTATCACTTTGCGTTGTTGCTCAAAGTTTTGCGTTATAACTCGCAAAAGGTTTGCGTTAAAACGTACTTGGCTTGTGAATACCCTCGTGGAGTTACAGTCCACAAGCAGAAGCATCGACCCAGTGGTAACAGATAACTTAATATCGAACTTATGGTAAATTTTGCTTCTGAAGAGACATTTCATTGGTGGATCCAAGGGGGGGTTCCGGGGGTAGGAACCCCTTTTTTTCTGGACAATCATGTATTTTTTAATGAATATCCTAGTGTTTTACTAAGAAAAACCCCAAAAAATTAAATTCTATTTGGAACCCCCCTTTTCAAATTGCCATTCACTGTGAATGATTTCAATATTGGCAAAGGAATGTGGAAATTTAATAATTCCCTGTTGTATGATAAAGATTATGTTGAAATAGTAAATAATGCATTAAAAATATTAAGAACCAATATGCCTTACTTGTTTACAATAGAGATAATCTTTATTCTCTTGATTGTAATGAGATTCAATTTACTATTGATGATCAATTGTTTTTGGAGACTTTGTTAATAGAAATTAGGGGGAAAACCATTTCCTATGCTTCATATAAAAAAAGGGAAAGAATAAAAGCAGAAAAATTATTAGTTGAGCAAATACAAATAATAGAAAATAATATAAATAATAATGAAGAATTAGCAGAATTAGAGAAAAAGAAGACAGACTTAAAAATCATTCGACAAGAAAAAATTAAAGGTCAATATATTAGATCCAAGTCACAATGGATAGAGGAGGTGGAAAAACCAAGTACTTTCTTTTTAAATTTAGAAACAAAAAATTATGTTAATAAAAATATCCCAAAATTGATTAACCAAGATGGTAAATTAATTAACGACCAAAAAGAAATTTTAGAAGAAGCAAAAATGTTTTACCAAAACCTGTATGCAAAAAAGAAAACAGAACCAAATATGACTTGGAAAAAGAGTTACCCTATGATGATATTCCTAAGCTATCAGATGAAATAAGTAATAGCTTAGAGGGAGATATTAGTTACTCAGAATTAACTTTAGCCGTATAAAGGTCAAAGAATGGGAAAAGCCCTGGATCAGATGGGTTCACAAATGAGTATTTCAAAATTTTTCTGGATTGATATAGGCAAGTTTATATGTAGGTCTTTAAATTTTGGTTATACAAAGGGGGAAATGTCGGTCACTCAAAGAAAAGGTATTATTACCTGTATTTCAAAAGATGATAAACCAAGACAATACATGAAAAATTGGAGACCAATAACCCTATTAACTTCTATATATAAATTGGCCTCCAGTTGTATTTCGGAGCGACTAAAATCCGTGTTACCCACTTTAATAGACAAGGACCAAACTGGTTTTATACCAGGTAGATATATTGGTGAAAACACCAGACTAATATATGATTTGATGTATTATACAGAGTCAAATGATATTCCTGGCATACTCCTCCTCATAGAATTTGAAAAAGCTTTTGACTCTATCTCATGGTCCTTTATAGAGAAAGTTTTACATTTCTTCAATTTTGGAAATTCAATTAAACATTGGATAACAACTTTCTATAGAAAAATACAATCTTCTGTGACTCAAAATAATCATCTTTCTGATTTTTTTGATGTCCAAAGAGGTTTCAGACAAGGGGATCCTTTATTCTCATATATATTTTTACTCTGTGCTGAAATCCTAAGTATTTTAATAAAAAAATGAAAATGTAAAAGGTATAGTAATTGATGATACTGAATTTTTAATTTCTCAATATGCGGATGACACCACTCTTATTTTAGATGGTTCACCAGAATCCTTGGATGCATCTCTTCGCTTACTTCAAAAATATGCTGAAATGTCAGGCCTCAGAATGAATTTGGATAAGACTAAGGTTGTGTGGATCGGGAAGAAAAAACATAGTCAGGATTCTATTTGCAGGAAGTGGAGCTTGGAATGGGGTTCCAGCAGGTTTACCCTTTTGGGAATTAAATTTTCTGTAGATTTGGAAGAGATGGAAAAATTAAATTATAAATCAAAATTTAAAGAAATTGAAAACATTATTAATTCATGGACTAATCAAATCTTGTCTCCTATAGGAAAGATAACTATAATTAAGACATTAATCATATCCAAACTTAATCATTTGTTCCTGTCCTTACCTTACCCAAACATTCATATATTACACCAGTTTGAAAGTCTTTTGTTTCAGTTTATATGGAATAATAAACCCGATAAAGTCAAAAGAGAAGTTTTATGTCAGATATATGAAAATGGAGGTCTAAAGATGTTGGATATATTTAAATATATACAAGGTCTCAAACTTACATGGATAAGAAGAATAATAAAATCAAATTCTAAATATTCCAAATTACTTATGCTTTCAGAAGGAATTACATTAAATGAAATTGCTTACAATGGACCAAAAAGGAGATTTAAAAACAGTTTTTGGAAAGAAGTTTTTGAAGCGTGGGTAGATCTGCAAACAAATCAAAATATTACGGACGAAAAAGACTTAGTTTGCTGTAATATTTGGAATAACAAAATATTACAATTGGAAATAAATCTGTTTTCTATAAAGCATGGGCAGAAAAGGGGGTCTGGTTATCAATGACTTACTAAATGAAGAGGGATATTTTTACAATTTCGAAGAATTTCAAAACATTTATAACATAAAAACAAACTTCCTAACTTATAATGGTTTGATTTGTTCAGTAAAAAAGTATGTAAAAAAATTGCATTTGGATTGTGAAAATTTGTCAAAAAGTATTGGGCCAATTTTGCCATATATTATTAGAATATTTCTCAAGTCAACGAAGGGCTCCAAGGATATGTATAAAATTTTAAAGAAAGACGATGCTATACCAAGCTCAGAACAGAAATGGTCTAGAATTATGAATAATTGTAACCTTGAATGGAAAAAAAAATATAATCTATCTTTTATTACCACAAAGAATTCCAAATTACAATGGCTACTATATAGAATAACACATAGAATTCTAGGAACTAACGAGTTTTTAAATAAAATAAAGGTAAAACAAAGTAACAAATGTGACTTCTGTAAAGAGGAAATAGAAACAGTTGAACATATATTTTGGTCTTGTCCAAAAGTTTCTGACATATGGGAGAATCTAAATCAATGGGTTAGAACAAAAAACAGGGATAGAATTGCCATTAAATATGAATATCATTATTTTTGGACTGTTAAACAAAAGTCCAATAAATTATATCAGAAATTTGAAACTTTTACACACAAAGTTTTATATATACCGAACCAAAATAAATGGTCAACAATTGAATGACTTCGCCTTGATAAATTACCTCAAAGAAAATTTATATTTTGAAAGACACTTATATTATAAGAATAAGCCATTACAAATTGCAAATACTTGCTGGGACCCCATCGATCCACTTCTCTACTAGTTTGTTAAGTATTTTTTATAACTAGATCTGAAAATTACGGTATATCCTGTCCACAAACAACCTTTGTTATTATCCTTTTTAAAATTCTATGTTGTTTAAAATCAAACCTTAAATTAATTAAAACGCTATAAACTTTGTCATAATTCTATGTTCATAAATTAATGCATGCTTTACTCATTTGTCAATAATATTGCAGAATGTCATTATACCAATAAAACATTACAAAAAAAATTGCCTGGAGCCGCGCCTGCATTTTGACAACTTTTCTCTCTTCTGTGCAGATAAATCTAAATATTTGGAAGACCATCAACTCAAAAGATGTCTGAAAACTGGTATAGAACAAATTACCAATATTCTATGATCGAAATTGAAGGTCAAAATTAGCTAAGGACAGAGCATAATTTTTAGTTTTCATCATATTAACAAAATTGAGATATTGCACGTTCATAAATAAATCAGATTTCTTGTTATCACCGCAGTACCGACTACTGGTATTTGGTAAATTGTATTTGGTAAAAATTTGAAGAATGCAAATGGTGGAAAGGATTAGTACATGAAAGATATTTCGAATCAGTTTTGTAGGAAAGCCGGAAGGGGACTTCCGAGTTCCGACTTCCGACTTCTTACTTCTTACTTCTAACTTCTTACTTCTTACTTCCGAGTTCCGACTTCTTACTTCTTACTTCTAACTTCTTACATCTAAGTTCGATGTTGCAATTCGCAAAGGTAGTCTTCCGAATTTCAACATCGACTTTGGCATTTACTTTGAACTAAAGGTTTCATAGTTTATGACTAATGGCGAAAGCAATAAAAATGATAGACTGAATGGCGTTTAGCGTCCTACTTTCAATATTTCAGCCAAAACCCAAGACGAGAACATGTTTATAAAAACATGATTTATTTGGGTAAAGGAAAAACACTGGGAGGGGAGAGTTCTGATTGCCACTGGTATTAAGTATTAAGGGGGAGTGAGCCTTGCAACCGGATATCTTCAGACTACAGGACTGTTGCATGGAATCTCAAACGTGAACGGTCTTGCATTTTATGTGTAATAAGCGATGTATTTTATTTGTATTATGTCTTCGACTTAGCATTAGCACACACCCTTAAAATTTGTTGAGTAATACTCTTTTACACCCCTTGAAGACGATGTAGATTGTATTGTGAAGCTCTTTTGATTTAGGCAGGTATGATAACAAAGTTAGAGTGGATGCTTGGGAACGTACACGCTTGCTGGATTTAAAGACATACCCCTGTCAGACATCGTAGTGTTAAGTCAACTGCTGTAATCATACCTTTAAAAGAAACTACATTTATTTTAGAAATAGCATGAACCGAAGTCCACGAACTCTGTCAGAGTCTTATTTGAAGATTTCCTACTTCACTTTATCTTGGAGCACGTATTCATTAAAATTATAGGAAGTGCGCAGATGGAACTCAAACGATGTAATTAACAGTCAAACCTGGTATTTTTCGATTGTTTTGTTTTGTTTATTTTTTTATATTTTTTTTCTTGGTTTGTTTTTGTTTTGTTTTTTGTTTTTAGTTTTTTTTATGTTTATTTTGACAGTTTCGTACTTCTGGGCATAAGGTATGTATAATTTTTCACATTCTCTATTCAATTTTCCCAATTCAGCCGTAAAATCTTTTCCATCCTGGAATATAAAGACGTGCAATTATTCATAATGAAGGTAGGAACAATACATTTTAATCATCACAGTTTGGTGCCCATTCCATGCTCTACATGCTGTCATAGATCCTCCAAATTCTTTCTCACTTCTTACTTCTAACTTCTTACTTCTTACTTCTTACTTCTAACTTCTTACTTCTTACTTCTTACTTCTAACTTCTTACTTCTTACTTCTTACTTCTAACTTCTTACTTCTAACTTCTTATTTCTTACTTCTAACTTCTTACTTCCAAGTTGCGAACTGGACAGGCAAAGGACATTCAACCCGGTATTTAATAATATCAATACTTTGATTATTAGTAAGACTCTTCATTATATTGATCCTAGCATAATAGACATGTTACAAAAGGTATTATGTTTACGAGTATGTCCACATTTATGTCTAGAATGACCGATTTAAAGAGGGGTAATCTCAAAACATCTATTGTACATCATATTATTCCTTTTTTTGAATGTGCAGCTAACAAATGTGTTGCACTTTCAGAATGCAATAAATTGTGTTAGAAGCACTTTACCCATGCAGATTACACGTTTTTCTTTCTTTAGTTAGACTAGATCAATACTTAACAGCGGGTTTGTTTCGCATTTTAAAGTCCTTCAGATTAGGTAGAAAATAAATGTATTTTAATGACATGTAATTTGCTGCCCATATATGCCACTACCCTTAACGAGAATCACACACTGAAGAATGAAACAGTTGTCTGATGTACGGTCGGCTCGAATAGTTAGTATGTCTGGTGATCCGTTAATCTTTTTATTTTAATTTTCACCTGTAACAAATAAATTGTGTTATTGTGATAGTTTTAAATGGTATTTCTCATTTGAAAGCTTGCTGCGACTCCGTCTTTTGTCAATCAACTTCTTGTAACTTAAGCATACTTTCAGTCGTTTATATTGACCTGACACGACCATGAGCCAATTAATAATGAAAATCAATGTATAGTCCATGCAACACATGTTCCATTGCTTGGTTTAATCATGTATTTGTAGAGATTATGTCTCATGTGCATTTACTCCATACCCTTTCATTGTTAATATCTTTTTGAAAACTTTCTTAATTACATGTTATATATAATTCAATGAAAAATTTACTTGGTTGTAAATAAATATCCAAAAATTCAAAATAAAAATATATCAAGATATACTTTAAACGGATCCGAATTACACATGCACGAGAGCACTTAGTCAAATTGTAAATCTTCGACAGATCCATTAAGAAAAAATCATAATTTAGTTAGTTTTAAAGGCAGGAGTGAAATATACGTCTCTTGGTAATTGTTTTTTAACCTTTTCTGAATGAGGAAACACACAAGACATGAAATGATAAGAATTATAGGTAGTCGAATTCACAATGGAAATTAATGTGTCTTATACAAATTAATCGCCTTATGCCTACATGTTATGGTTTTGCAGCTATATTTTTTTAATCACATGTGCTTCTGGACATTGACTGCCCCTAAACATGAATGAAATACACAAATTATTCTATATATTGTAGTCGCATACACAATGGCTTCATACTAAATTTTTTGGATAAAAAAGATAGAGTCACCAAACATGGTCCAGCAATACTAGTAAGTCTTTTTTATTACGAGTCCCGGACAAGGGTTTGACTTTGGAAGAGACTGTGTAATATTGAAGGAAAAAAATCAAAATCTATTCAATTAGGTCAACAATTCTAAATAAAAAAGACACCAGGTACGTCAATATCCCCGCAGCGAAAAAGGAAAGTACAAATAACTGAAATAAAGGAATGTCAAGAGTGTCGTCTTGTTTCGTTCCAGTGTGTAATTCGAAAATTCGAAAATTAAAATGCTGTTAAAGCAGGGAAATGTATTAAGTAATGAGATAGCGTGTGAAAATTGAAGATAAAATTGAACTTGGTTGACGGACATTTCGAATTGGCTGAGAATTTAAATTTCATGAAACGCATGAATTCTGCTTTTTATTTACTGAATTGATTATTTTGAGACTATCCCACATTTCAACATATTCATCGGCATAAGCTTATTCATATACATTTTTCGTAACATGTCTAATAGGACTTTGCGAAAGCAAGAAAAATTGACCAACCGATAAACCGGTGTCTAACGTCCAACTAACGAAATATTTCAACTTTAATTCAAGACGAGAACAGATTTTTGAATGCAAAATCAATCTGGGAAAATGGAAAACGCTGGGGTGGGGGAGGGGGGATAATTGAAATAGAAAATTTATGTTTCCATGGCAACGTTCTGTCTTACTCGTGGCAAGTTAGAGGGGGGCTTTTGATTTAAGAAGTGTATTGATTTCTTTGAATGAATATGTTCCGCACAGACGGCCATGTTTTTTGTCAGATCGGAGCGAAATGTGCAATCCTTGTTCATTTGCAAAGGAACTTCCATATATCCATACGACATCATTCCAGTACAGTTTGGTTGACTTTGTTTCCATAAGTTCTGAGCAGATGACGAAAATGATGTTTTTCCAATAGGGTCCAATGTTAAACTATGTTCCTCGCTGGCAGGTATGCTTTGTGTTGGATCAGAACGGAATAAGCAGTTTTTGTTAATCGCCTTCAATACCGATTATTCCTGTAAAGTTTGCTTGAATTGTTTAATTGGTTTCAGAGGAGATGATCAAAATGTGAACAATTAACGGACGGACGGGTCAGGTGAGCTAAAAAAAAGATTAATTAAAACTCTTTTCGGGATTATAGAGTTGGGGCCAATGCAAGCTTAACACGATTTTCTGTATCTACAATTTGTTATTGAAAATTGAATAAGTTTATTTTTCTAAATGCAAACCTTTACCCACTATTTTTATTAGACATAATGCAAATAAAACACATCGCTTATTACATACAAAAATACAAGACCGTTCACGTTAAAGAATCCTTGCAACAGCCCCGTAGTATGTAGGTTAACGGGTTGCGAGGCTGACTCCCCCTTCACCCTGAGGTCTTGATCTTGGATTTTGGCTGAAATGTTGAAATTAGGACGTTAAACGCCATTCGATCCATCAATTAATTTTTGTTGCTTTTGCAATTACTCATAAACTAGAGGAATAATATAATGAAACCTCAGTCCGAACATTGACAATATTAATACCGAAGTCAGTGTGGCAATCCGGAAAGGCTACCTTTCCGGATTGCAACATCGAAGTAAGAAGTAAGAAGTTAGAAGTAAGAAGTAAGAAGTTAGAAGTAAGAAGCAAGATGTTAGAAATATTTTGAAAGATATACGACACTAAGTATGTAGAGCAGGGAATGAACACCCAACTCTCATCCTTAAAATTTATGGTGCATCCCTTTACTTGCCTAGTATTCCAGGAGGGGTAGATTTTAATGCTGATTTTTGAAAAATTCTAAAACGAATGTCAGGTACTTTCAGTACTCTTCTCTAAAAGGATATTATCCATAAAACTTGGAACCTGCGTGTATCTAAATCAACTGAAAATGAATCTGTGTGTTAAAGGTTAATGCACACCTTTACCCGTTATTTTTATTGGACATGCTGCAAATAAATCAAATCGCTTATTACACACAAAAATGCACTACCGTTCACGTTAAGGAATCCTTGCAACAGTCCCGTAGTATGTAGGTAACGGACTGCAAGACGGACTCGCCCTTCATCATTAATCTAATCACGTTGATAAATTTATTCTCGTCTTGGATTTTGGCTGAAATGTTGAAATAAAGACGTTCAACGCCATTCAATCCATCAATCACTTTTTATTGCCTTTGTATATTAGTCATAAACTAGAGGAATAATATAATGAAACTTCAGTTCTAACATTGACAATATTAATACGGAAGTCAGCGTAGCCTTTCTGGATTGCAACATCGAAGTAAGAAGTAAGAAGTAAGAAGTTAGAAGTAAGAGGTAAGAAGTTAGAAGTAAGAAGTAAGAAGTTAGAAGTAAGAAGTTAGAAGTAAGAAGTAAGAAGTTAGAAGTAAGAAGTAAGAAGTAAGAAGTTAGAAGTAAGAAGTTAGAATTAAGAAGTAAGAAGTTAGAAGTAAGAAGTACTAGAAGATGGACATATTTTGAAATATATTTATATAACAACATCTGAAGCAGGGAATTAGCTCCAAACTCTGATCATTAGAACTGTATCGTTCATCCCTTTATAATAAACAATTGCAAGTCATAATATTCTAGAAGGGGGAAGATTTAAGGATGTATTGACACTGCTCTGAGTTAAAATCCAACAAATGTGTATGTATCCATGCATCCACTTCCTAGATTTTCTGGACTGGGTGATAAAATTTTCCTCCCAATCTTATCACTCTTACCTTGATGAACTAAGTTCCACCATACAACCTATATCGTCTCGAAGGGGTGTATAAAAAGAGGATGAACAAAAACCAAATCAATCTTTTCCGATTGCAAGAATTTATCTTCCAAGGACTATTGCAAAATTGAACACGATTTTCTATATATGAAGTTTTCTGTCAATTGAATTAGTTTATATTTCAAAATGCACACCCTAAACTGCTGTTATCTAAGACATAAAAGGGGGTCTTGAAGGTGTCCGGGTCTTTTTTTTTTGGAGCGGGAATCGTGAAAAATACCCCTTTATAATAGGCGTGATGCGTGACTTCATAGAATTTTTAACGTGAAAGCCACAAATTTATAAGATTGATGACAAGCACGATGGGTTCTTCAGGACCAAGATAATACAAAAATACAAGACCTTTCACGCCCAAGAAGTAGGTAACCAGAGGTAAGGCTAACCCCTGCCTCTCAACCCCTTTATTCAGTGGTATTCAAAATTACTCCCTTCCCAGCGTTTCTCTGTTCCCAGATTGATTGTTATCGTCTTGAATTATAGTTCAAATATTGCTAGTAGAAGGTCTAACACCATTTAAGCTATCAATCAATATTTATTGATTTCGCGACAGGTCATAAACTATGAAACTTTCAGTCCTAACAAAACTGACAAAA
>MJUU01019360.1:7998-21736 GCA_002080025.1 Modiolus philippinarum
ATCACCAAATTTACCCGTTTGTCATTTGCAAACTTTGATTCCCCTGTTCAATTGAACAATTCTATAAAGATTAATTGTTTTAAAAATGTCTGAAAAATAAAAGTAGTCTGTCAATATCATGTGAAGTTGATAAAGCCCGTGTTCCTAAATTAATTCCAATGCAACTTCAATACTAAAATATATACTTAAATATATAACAGTGGAATCGACCTGCATTGCCAAACAAAACAAAAAAAAAAAAAAACAGATAGTTTACACTCTAAGACCAATGTCGTAGATTTCGAGTTCGCTGTTGTTACTTCTTAATTAACCTTCAAATTTGGGCATCTTCTTAATATTACATACAAATTGTGGTTGTCAAAATTGTTCAATTTCCACTAGTTGATGTCAAGACATCATAAAGTAAGTGAGAGCCGAACCGTAAATCAAAAACGAATAATCCAAGGACAATGGCAACATCGGAAGAAACACAACATGAGTACGACACAGAAAAGAAAAATGAAGACACACTAACACAGATGAACAACACGGACCAAATAAAAAACCAATGGATAAGATCAGTTGAACCGGTAGATCACCGGTAAATCAGAATAAATATCATATAATCATGTCTCTGTAATTGTTCATGCAGAAATGATGTTAACTATATTATTCAAGAAACTAAATATATACATGTATATTATTTACTTTGATGATGAATCCTCATTTACGAAAGATATAATGGGAAACAAAATAAATAACTGTTTTTGAACTTATTCCGATGGACTGTTTTGTTTTATTCAATTTGTAATGTTGAAATCTGAAGCTTCCTGTGTAGTTAATAATTACATTTTAAAGCCTTTCCAAGACAATCAAGCAACTCACTACCATTATTTTATATTTAAAATCAATGTAATCAATGCATTCATATGATGAATAAAATATTACTTTACTGCAGGATAAACACGTGGTGAAATAATACAGCTTTATATTGAAAAAATATGCATAAAAGAGATCTCTATGTAAGATGCACCGGCTAAGAAGGCAACGGCAGTAAATGAACAAGAGGCGTCGATTGTAAATTCTGATATAAATTCTATCTATATATTAAGCATGATATAAATCATTTGGAGGGAAGTGGTTGGTAGTAAATATATTTTACAAAAACATGCAACAGGAACACTTTATTTCACATGAATGTCATTTTACCAAAGAATATTGCAAAGCTTGTATATATATATATTATCTGATAACTCAAATTAATACCATATGTCCTTACTTTCTAATAATAAATATTAAAGCAAAATTGTCATACAGTAATTTTATTTTTTTTTGTCTTTGAAATAGTAATAAAATCAGCTTTGTGTTCATTTAAGTTATGTATCTTTCTTTTTCATCCAATTGCTGTTACACAAATTATTCTTGGTTGACATGTTTGCCAGGAAACATTCAACAAATAATTAATCAGGAGGTGCAATGATCATAGAATTATCGTCGCTAAGGAACAACTAAGATCAAAGTACAACAATAATTGCAGTAATAATAATTACCTTTTATCCTACTGATGCCTGCTTCCACACTTGATATATCCTTGTCATTGAAAACAAAAGTAATGCTTTTTTCTAATTTTTGTTCTGTAATATATTCTTGAAATAGAAAAAAATACTTTTTTATCAATAGCACTTCCTGATTCTGAAACATAGGATGTCTATATGTCACAACTGATTAGCGATTGTGGTACCTTTAATATCTACAGCCAACAGAAAGAACTACCTGTCTCTAAAGCCTATGCACCAAGGTTATGTTAATCAATTGTCTGAATCTTAACTTTTCAATTTTGCGGTCGTCACCTTGATTTGAGGGTTGTTGAAATTCTTCTTTTTTTACAAATAAGAAAAACTTTTCAGACTAGAGTTTTTTACCGAACTGACACGCATCTTACATTACTAATCACTGGACTTTCCATTGGTAAAGGGATCTGTGTCGCATATGATGATTATTCTTTCAAATTAAGTCAGAATCATACTATAAATGCTTTGGTTTGAAACATGCCTGTTCGGTTTTGTTTGGTTTATCTTTGTCACATTTTCTCCAATTTAGTAACCTATATATTTCCAAGTTTCTTGTTTATTGTGCTTCTAAAACCCCTTTTCTTGCTACTTTGCATCTCTACTTGCTTGGCGATGTAATGACATGAACAATTCTGCAAAATATCTTTAAACAAAAGAAAATTAAAGTAAAAGCTGTGGATTAATTTTTTTTATTTCATTTACGAAATGAATTGTTGGAATTTGTGCCCATGTTAAAATCATTTATTGTTCACCACCCGCAATACATGAAATGCACATGGTGTTTCGATCCCAATTCGTGCATGATTGATTTTCTTTTTTCTCCACTCGCAAGCTTTGACCGCATTGACTTTATCCCAACTAAATTTTGGGACCAGTTTTCATTGAATCCATGAAAGCTAATTTAAAAAACACCCATTTATATGTTACTCACTGAAAATACCTTGTTTGTAAATGAACGTACATACTTTTAATTTTTATCTTCCCTGAACGACGTTGAATCGGTTTGAAATTTTGTCAGGTTCTTTTTGGATTTTTAAGGCACACTTCTGTAAATTTCTAAATCGTTTTGATGTAAAGAATTGAAATTCTAAAAAATCATTTCTATTTCAAAAATGCAAAACATTTGATTTTGATGAATGAATCCTTTTTAATCCTTTAATATCACAATTGTTTAGAGTGGACTGAAAAAAGATGGAGGCAAACATTTTAGCAGAAACTTTGCTTTTTTGCAAACACATTCTAATAACTCAGCATAGAACAAAACTTTTTATATAAATATCAAGTGTTGAGTTTTCTTTAAGACACAGTTTATGTATTGAATCTGCATATAATATGCATTTATAAACATCTACATAAATTATAGCAACACCAAAATGTAAAACAATTTGAATTTTAATGCGAATTTTTGTCGTACCACAGAGCTTCATCAGGCTGATAATATCTCGCCGTACATATCCCTTATTATATCAATTTGCATTTGTCTGATTGAAACTGATTAAATTGTGCAATTCAAGTTGCTATATAACATAAAATAAAAAAGGAGAAATGAATTTTCAGAGATTACTTAGATATTCGTCTAGAGTGAAAGACCAACTGAGTTTTAGGAATTATCGTCTTGACACTTGGGAATTTGATCATTACATTTTGAATGACAAAAACAACTACATTTTAATTCTAATAATAGTATTGCATATTATGCCCAATTTCGAATATTTACATCTCGTAAGAGTAACTTGTATGAAAAGATTGGAAACCGATGCCGAAATATACCCCTTTGAAGTGTGTACAAATTTGGGATGGATAGCCCGGGTGCCCTGCAATTTATGGATCTCGCTTCAGCAGTCAGAGAAAAAAATGCAAAGTTACATATTAAATCTCTACTGTACTTTTGGAAATGATATAAAGTAAATAGACAGTGATAATTCTTAATATAGGCATATCAGTAAAGATTCAAGTTAGATAACTCTCCGGACAATGTTTGATATATGTAAAATATTTAATGTGGGAATGTAAACATTCTTTCTGCACAATGTTTATTTACTTTATATTTGGATATAAAAAATGCAAGACTTTAAAAAATTTCATATGATGGTATTTTTTCTATAAAACCGCATTTTCAGTATAACTTGGGGACCCACTAAAACCCATATAGCATATGGAAGATTGATACTTCACATATCTGCAGTGCAAATTTCATTACAATCGGACCTTTGGAATTTTCTGGCTTTACTGTTAAAAATATAAATTTTTGTAGTTTTTGCGCGTGGTCTTTTGACTTTGACTCGAGTTTTGTTCCTTTGGCCAAAAGTTTTTAGTTTTCCCACTTCGAATGTGCTGCTATCTAGCGTTAATTGATATACCTACTTAATATAATACCTTAATAATTAAAGTGACAAACCAGAACATGACGCAGGTGGACACCAGTCGAACAAACCAAAATTAATAATACATCATTTCTTCAATCGTGTATATATTAGTTGACCCACAGTTAATGTATAAGTTTGCCTTGTGCGCATAAAAGCTGATAAGTCTTTGTAAGGCATTCAAAGGGAATGTTAAGATGATTTCTTTTTTGTTGTTTGTTTTTTTTTACCAACCATGGGGTGAGCGAAGCGAACATGGTTGGTACTTGTAAACACTTTTTGTCCTGAAGCGGAAGTGGCAGGAGCTAAAGCTGTATACGAGTTTTCGAAACTGAAATCGAATGTCGCGCCAAAGGCGCGACTACACCCAAACGGATACTAAATGATGAATAAATAGTATTAACAATTTATCATTATGTTTCGTGCCGAAGGCACGACCGTATCAACAAACAGAAAACTGGTCCGTACTTTCGAACACTAGATCACACGACACAACACGACATCACACGAGACAACACGAAAAAACATGAGACGGGCAGTTTCGTATGTGTAAATTAATGATTATGGAAGTAAATGTCGTGCCGAAGGCACAGATAATATGAACAAATTGATACAACTGTCGTGCCATAGGCACAGGCACGACCACTACTAACATAAATAAAAAATAAATGACAAAGATAGTGTGGTTCCCATGACAACGCGTTCGTCATTCGGTGGCAAACATCAGGTGTCCGTAGAAAAATATTTCACCCAAGTAGGCCCATATGAGTAAATTTAAAGACATGCCGAAGGCACGACCAATAGGATAAGGATAAAACTGTCGTTCTGAAGGCACGGACATTGTGCCCAATAGCAAGCAATGAATAGAGTTGACGTGCCGAAGGCATGTAATGAGGAAGCCCATGGCAACGCACCCCTCAAGTATCATGACATGCATGAAAACGGCGGACGTAGATGTCATGATGACGTAAATAAAGATGTCTTACCTTGAAGTTAGATATTTCCTTTTCCTCGCCTTATGCCAAGGCTACAGTTGATAGCCTACTGGCGTGAATATTTGACTGAAAACTTTCAAAATGAAATGGCATTACGCTTTAAAACATAATAATGCTCAAATTAATGTGAGAATCGTCAATCTTCAAATGAAAACAACTAGGCGTCTGCTACACTACAGCGGAAATATGTACA
Organism: Modiolus philippinarum; assembly: GCA_002080025.1. Lineage (NCBI taxonomy): Eukaryota > Metazoa > Mollusca > Bivalvia > Mytilida > Modiolidae > Modiolus > Modiolus philippinarum. The sequence continues at coordinate 13,100 of MJUU01019360.1, forward strand.
ACTGCACTTCAAGTGTCGACAACTACAGAAGTGCTGTTGAGATAGCAATGCACTCAGAAATAGCATAAACTGGTGAAATGTATATGTTTGGATCGTGAATCATAAAATAATCAGACAAGGTGTGAATTAGAATATGTTACTATGAATTTAAGACTGTATTTAGGAAACTTGAGCACAGCTGTCAAGTCTCACTATATTAGGGACCGACCATTTAACTTGAAGGGGTGGGGGCTATGGTTTTTTTTCTAAAAAATATTTTGGAGCTGATTTTATGTGAAAAAAATATTTTGGCTGCCAAAATGATGAAAAAAAAATTCTGAAAGAGGCTTTCTGCCCCCAAAAATAATGTTAATTTTGAAAAAAAATATTTTGTTGAACCATGTGAAAAAGAATAAAAACATAAATATGGAGGAGGGCCAAATATAAATATTTCCACTGCTTTATATATTTATTGAAGATTTTAAAGTTTCACATGTCTCAAATTATCAAATTAACCCCCTCTCGCAGCTCTGCTGCAATTTTCTTGTTTTTTTTTTTTGTTTTTTTTTGTTTTTGTATTGTTTTGGGTTTTTTTGTCGCCCGATAAATGCTAAAGGTCGGAATATACAAAAAGTCAAATTAAACCACACGGAAACGTAAATATATGTAAAATATGAAGACTTGGAAATGCAGTCTTTTTAGATTATTTAGAAATCACATGTCACTATTATGTCAATAATCATAATTCAAGATAGATTTTCAAGTTCAGAGTACAAATTCCAAAGTTGCGTAATAAACAGTAAATTTCGTTATGCTGTACACGTGTTTGAAAGAGTAACTTCTTATCAGCAGCATTAGAATTAAATAATACTGAAAGCCATTATCCAAACGCAGCCAAAAAAAGGACTCATTACCAAATATATCGAAATAGAAGGCAAAATTTAGTAACAACATCAATCAAGTGCAATACATGGAAGTAAGCCTCAGTAGTTTTAAGGGGTTAAAATTTTGAAAACAGCAAATTTCTATAGAACGGAAGGAAAATCTTTTCAAGTCTGACTATTAGGATGTTGAATAGCTTCGGAGTTTCCACTCTTATTTTAACTGTAAAAATATTTTATGACATTAATTTTTTTACGTAACTTAGTTACTGTTGAATTACTGTTCAACTGAAGATGATGAATGTATACGTGAAAGTACTGGCGAATTATTAAAACCTATTGAAATTCTGGTTGTCCGGTTTGTTATTTGACCTAAATAAAACGTAGAAAAGCACTAATATTTTATGAAAAGTATTTCAAGTAAAACACGAACAACACAATTAAGTTAATTGAGGATGTTCCTGCATAATAAACACTGTATACACATAATAATTCATCTCAACATTCCTACCGGTTTCACCCTTTCGTGGATTTACTAACAACGACGAAATATAAACAAGGCTGAAACTGACGTTCAGATAATTTTGGGGGTTTAGGATTAAACTCGACCTCAATGGAAGCGAGCAAAATTTATTTAAGAATTTCCTTGTTTTTTCCGATATATCAATTTACAAATGAAAATACACAGAAAATCCTGGTTTTTTATTTGATAATCACCGCGCAATTCAGCATGCAAGGTTAACATCAATTTTAACAATTCAGCGTGTACCGAGTGCAGTATAAAATAACAGGGTAATCTTTTTTTTTCTCTAAAGTAGAAACAGTGTCAAGACTAATAAAATACGAAAATAAAATGTTAAATATTTGGAAAAAATTATTCATATAATAAAACAATGATTTTCGATTTCAGAAAAGCCATGATTTAACAACCCGCAAGATTTAATAATCACCTCGACTGTAAACTGTAATATTTTCTTGTAGTTCGTCTTATTTAGGGAGACTTTAGATATGTGGCTTCTGGTGAAACTGCTCACCAAAAAGAAAAAAACGTGCTTTTACCAAACGAGAGAGAGTATATACAACAAAACGTTTCCGGACAACACAAATACAATTCCGTTTATACAAGACTGAATTACACATACACAAATAATATTATAGGACATAATATAACAAAACGGCCTCGGTAATAATCACAACTCTTGGGTTGTCAAAAGTCATTATTTGTATAGTGTAAACCAACTTATTTTCGCGGAAAATTAATTTCGTATTTATCCCTACTTGTCAATAAATAACATAATACCGAAGTTGCTTTTAATTTGGATTCTGCATATGAGCATTTCGACAACTTATATCTCTTCAGGGCAGATGAAATCAAATATTGGAAATCCATATACCGAAATATGCAAAATGATTGATAAAGAACAAAATACCAATAAGGTCTCAATAGAAAACCAAAATTAACTAAGGACAAAGCTATGCAAGAGGGAATACTCCTTAGTTTTTAGCATTGTTTTTTTTAAATTAAGATATTGTAATTTTCCAATTAAAATCGGTTTTCGGGCCAGCATCGATTTACTGGCTACAGTCCACAAGAAGAGGCATCGGCCAATTTCATGTTGACTAATTTTACGATTTTTAATTTGTGCTGTTGTATTTGTTTTGAGGTAAAAATATTTCGCGAAATAAGTTGGTTTGCACCATCAAATATGTAGTATTTACAAACTTACCAAGAAAAATAATGAATAAGGGCAATATGTTTCCACCATCACCTGTACCATAATCTACTACTGTTAGACATTGTTCTGATTCATCTATTTCATTTATGCGCTTCACTAAAAAAATAGCATAAATACTGATTAGTACATGGACATTTCCATATTTGCTTTGTTATCATCCCGAGACACCCATATTTGCCCGAGACGAAATCGAGGGACAATATGGGTAGAGGGATAATAATAAGGTCAATATGGATATGCGAATGTATTAAACAATTTATCACATATTTACCGACTTTTACAAATACCAGCCCGATATAAACCGGAAGTCGTGTATTTGTCGAGGCCAATATGGACCGGAAGTCGTTTATTTTGCCTTAAATGCACGAGGAGCACAAAATAACCTGCTTTTTTCCCGGGGTGTGAAAATATGGACAGTTTACTTCCGTTTATATTGATCATGCAAAAACGCTTTTATTTCGAATAAGTGTGTAATAAATACAATTAATACGACAACAGTGTAATAAAAAGGCATTTGTTTCTGATAGTTCTTCCAAAGTCTTTTTAAGGTGTTTCAGTGGTATTATTCCGCCATTTTTTTTTCTTATACTCGTTCATTTAGGTTTCATTCATAAAACAAATTTAGCAAAATAGTTATTTGAAATGTCAAGAAAGTTCCAAAGTATCTAAAATTATTATTCCTAATTACTTTTACAACATTTCCATTACAAAATGGTGAAATAAAACACAAACGCTTAAAATCTAAAGCTGGATTTACAGAAGACAGAAATTATATACAAGGGTGATAATTTGATAGAAGAATTTAACATAGATATCACTAGATAAATTAACATTTCGCCATTTTATCACTCTTATTTCAACGGTGACCCCTTATTTTTATTTTTTATTTGTAAACTATATAATGATTACAAAACACATGCAAAGTAAGAACAAAATCTATAATAATTTTTTCTAGCTATCTTCTCATTAAACCATTTTCCCTAACATTTCTAAGTAAAACCCTGAAATTTTCAATTTTAGTTTTTGCAGTTAAATGCACGGTGACCCCCAAATTTCATTTTATATTTTGAACTATAATACAATAACGTTTCTACACAGAAAATTTCACAAAATTCTATCATAGGAAAATAATACCCTGCAGACACCTTAAGTATAAAAATGGTTGATTGTAACTTTGTGGAATAATAATTAATGTATCTGGTCACGCAGATTGGCCGATTCATTTTTTTTTTGCCTTATCTTTCCGTAAAGAAGTGTTTGAAAACAAAACAACCTGAATGTTAATCAATGATATCCAAATATAAAGCACTAACTCAGGATTTTTGTTGTAACTTCTATCGTAGATGATATTATTTTGTAAATCATTGCAATGACTAAATACCGAAGTTACTGTGAATTTAAATCCTGCATATGCGCATTTCGACAACTTATGTCTCTTCAGTTTAGATAAAATCTAAACGTTTGGAAGACCATAAACTCAAAGATGTTTAAAAACTGATACAGAACAAATAACCAATATGATCTAAATGTAAAGCCAAAATCAGCTAAGGACAGAGCTTTGCATGAGGGAGATACTCCTTAGTTTTCAACAAAATTTACAAAAATTTAGATATTGAAAGGTTCCAAATTCTTTATGTGGATATTGTTGTCTTTGAGTAAGAAGTCTATCTTTGTTCGGTTTTATTTGTATGTTTATCATAATATAAGGAAACGGGATAAAGTGGAGGTTTGGGTACCTATGAACCGTTTAACCATAACGCTAGCTATTGCTAGTGCCGTTTCCAAGTCCCGAGTTCCTATCGTTTTTTTGCGTTTGTCTAATTATTGTTTTTTTTTTCTTCTGTAAATCCCTGGTAGATTGTGGCATTAAATTGTAGTTTTTGGCCATTGCAAGTGTTTTCTGTTATATTCTTTATATTAATTGTTCTAAATTCAGCAATGAATTTAGGAAAACTGGTGCTTTGTTCCGTCTTGAACTTACTGTGTAGCATAAGAAAAGATCATACTTAATAGCTCAGCTCCGTGTCATACGACAATTAAAAATGTTCTTTAATTTATATCAGTGTTAAAAAATGGATAATAGGAAACACCTGCAATGGCGGCTGGAATAATAATAACATGACACAAACTTCCAGGGAACTACACAGGAAATAATACGAATAAGACAAAAGACAAACATAGACAAATATAGGAAGTCGAGACAGGCGGACTTGGTACCGGCACTAGCAAAACCAGTGGTAGGGTTAAACCGGTTTATGGGTACCCAAACCTCCCCTTCGTCTGTCCCGTTTCAATAAAGTATAATAAACATATGAATAAAACCCAATACCTGGATTCTACTAACTCCATGACCACAAATTTGAAAGGCAAGTAAAAGACAACACGCAATTTTGAAAGATGGGTCAAGGGACGCTCGCCGCTAAACTGTCTGCTAGCTAAAGCAGCCTAGTCTTCTGGTAGAACACTTTGGCACTACGGAAGGAAAATCAAACTCAAAACTTCCGCAGAAGTTTGGTCAAGAATCATCGTAAATTTCAGTAGACATCGGCAGTCTCAATGAGAGGCCAATATGTGTGCAAACTGTTCAGGTCACTAGGTCTAAAAGTTCATTTAACGGATGCAAGTAGAATATCATGTTAATATCCCGTATAAAGTAAATAATGTAAGTTACGTCCTAGCTTTTCTGGACTTTTAATCAGTTTATGGCAAAAAGACGAAAAAAAATCAAATATACTAAACATCAAAAGGGCATACCTTTAGCGTGTATTCATATCTAATTTAAAAACAAATATTTCAAAAATATTTGTTCGAGCATTTTCAAATATTTCCTCATCGCTTTGAGTATCACATGGGCAATCTTCTGAAAAATGGAACCTTTTCAAATTCTCAATGTTATTTTCACTCAAACTTCTTTTTTTTAGTCTTAAATTGAAAAATTTGAAAATGATGCTATTTGAACATTTTGTGGAACAGAACTCGTGCTTTTGTAATTGTATAGAAAATTACTTCTGAACAAGTCCATTTTGAGAAGCAGAATTATTACACTTACAACGTAAATAGAAATTTTTGCTGCTATTTTAAAACATTGGCACCTTTTAACAAAAAATAACTTGCTTGTTCTCGGAATTTGAAATATAATAAGTCCAATGCAGCTAAAATATTTCGATAGCTGATAGTAGGGAACGATTGGTGTGTTTCTCTAGCGTTGAATATATTTGAAAATAATACTTTATCATTACCTTATGAAGTAGTTTTAAATGTTGCAATTTACAAATGTGATGATTTTCACCAGCTGAAATGTGTTTTAAAAGTAACATATTTTTTCTTGCTATTGGCATTTACACCACATCGATCCAAAAACCGAAAACAACCCTTTTCATTTATGGTATTTGGTAAATAATCTGTCATATTAGTATTGAATGCACCGGCATTTAATTTAAATGACGAGAACAAGCAATTAATTAATTTCTAAAGTCACAGCAACAGTTTCTTTTGATGTAAGAAAACAAATGTTTTCTCCGTGATAAGAGAAGTAATAAGTAAAAATTTCAGCATGCTACAACATCTTTTTGGGGATATCTGCTTTTGAATTCTAAGGTACAATTAAATTAGTCCATGGGCTGGAATAACCCCCGTGCACCCCCCCTTCCGAACCCCAGCCATTCTTTTTAAGTCCGTATACACCCCCTATTCAAAATAAAACATGTTAACACGAGCATAACCTGCACGCACTTGTGGAATTCGGCCGATTTTTAGACCCACCTACCAAAATTTTGGAAAATTTCGTTACTTCGTTCAAGTTTTTCTTTCAGTTGCTTCATAATGTTAATCAAATGCCTTCCAGTTATAAAAACGGGGTATCAAATGATTGCTTATTGTATGAGCTTTACAAAGAACCCAAGTTTTAACAATTTCTATGCCTATAACGTTCCATAGCGCAAATAAACGTACCCCTACCCCAATGAAATATTGACGAAAAAATGGATATTTTCATTGAAATTGCGTAAGTTTGATGGTCTAGAGAACCCGAAGTGCATCTCGATTCCCGATTCTGAAAATTGTTTTTAGCTTTTCAATCTATTTTCTTCAATATAAAACATGTAAAGACGATGTTAGCATATTTTAAATGACCAAAATTTTATTTTCAAATAGACCAAATACATAGACCTTTGAATAATTTCGTTTTTGAAAAAATTTTGTCTTTCGTTTGCCTAATATTATTTTTAGTGAACAAATATCATTTAAAATAGGTATCAAATGAAAGCTTATTATATTTGCTTTACAACAATTACAAATAATTTTTCCCTAAAATTGCTAATTTTTTGTCATATTTTGCATGGAAATAACCAGATCACGTAAAATGTGCGTTGTATATAACAATGTTGCATGAAGAACATCATAATTTGGTATTTAAACAGCCAATGGTGGACTAAAACTCAATATTTCTCCCAAAATTCATAAAAAAAGGGAATTTTCAACATTTCAGATTTGTCCATAGTTCACTGTTAAATCGCAATATATGCCTAATCTATAGAATATATCTGCAGATATGCAAATTAATTGTTCTAAGCAATACATTAATTGTCTTAAAATAGTGTTTAGAAAAACAAGGAGTGTAAAATGTGACTCTAAATACCGAAAATCTTAGCCCTACCCAAACAAATTTTCCCTGAAATTATCAGTTTTTGGTCTATGTAGGGATAAAAATAACCAGAATACGGAAAACGTCTGTTGTATATGACAATGTTGCATGAATTACATCATGATTAGGTATTTTAACAGCCATTTGTGGACTAAACCTCAATATTTCTCCCAAAATTTATGAAAAATGGGAATTTTCAACATTTCAGATTTGTCCATAGTTCACTGTTAAATCGCAATATATATCAAATCTAAAGAATATATCTGCAGATATGCCAATTAATTGTTCTAAGTGATACACTAGTTGTCTTAAAACATTGTTTAGAAAATCAAGGAGTGTTTAATGGGACTCTAAATACCAAAAATCTTACCCCTACCCCAACAAATTCTCCTCAAAATTGTAGATTTTTTGTCTATGTAGGGATAAAAATAACTACCACACGCAAAATCTGCGACGCATATTAGCAGGGTTGCATGAATTCTATCATGATTTGGTATTTTATATCAAACTTTTCAGCTTAAACTCAATATTTTGTTGAAAATTGATCAAAATGTGGATTTTTAGCAATTCAGATTTGTCCAAAATTCACTTTTAAATCGTTATATGTGGCAAATCTGGAGGATTTATCTGAAGATGTGCCAATTTATTGTTTTAACCGGTATATTAATTATCTTAAAACACTGATTAGAAAAACAAGGAGTGTTCACTGTGACTCTAAATACCGAAAATCTTACCCCTACCCCAACAAAAATAAAGTTAAAAGTCCCCAAAATATGTCTGTCTTTATATATATATATATGCACATAGCATGCTAATGTTTAACTTTCTTTGCAAAAGATGCATTCGATATATCCTTATATGTAATTTTAACACCAAATATGGGTAAACTTGAAGATTTTGGGCGATTTTCGTGAAAAAATTGGGATTTCCAGCATTTCAGAATTTTACGAAATCCAATTTTAATTGTTGATTTACTGCCCATGAACCACTAGCATGATCTTATTTTTGACACAAGGCAGTCTTTGTGTATTTTGGTGTTTGGAAATGATATGTCATTGGACCTTTATACAATGTTTAAGCTTTTCAAGCTTTTTAAGCTGAATAAAATGGAATAAATTGTGTTGAATATGTGTGGTAAGGGGTTATATGTTTGTAATTTATGAGACTGTAGTTAGTCTAAAATGTTTAAAAACATACTTTGTAATTGCAAACATATAATGAAACGATATTAAATCAACATTTTTAAGTTACATATCAATTTCATGAAGTATTTGCATCTCAAAGTCAAAAACAGCAGAAATTCTGAAAAACTGAAAATTCCCATTTTGCATAGAATTTCGGGCAGAAGAGTCGAAAAGAGACCTCTTAAAAAGTTTAAATCTACTTGAATGATCTTCTG
>MJUU01019360.1:21825-36800 GCA_002080025.1 Modiolus philippinarum
GGATGCACGGAAAGTGTTTCCTGCCCACGGACTAAATCTTTCAAATTTTCCACTAATTTTGAGGCGGAGGGGTGCTAATTTTGACATTTCTGAACCTACATTATGTCTGAAACTAAAATTTGTGCTCACAAATTCTTGCTAATATATCATAAATCTATATTAAATCGGCCATTATTAAATATATATTCAGATTTACGATCCTAAAGTCGAAACTGTGAAAAAATCTAAAATTCCGAAAATTCCCATTTTTGTAAAATTTTATACCGAAAATCAAAATTTTATGGACTTTAATGGTTTTATTTTCCAACATTGTATCACACCTGATAAGTTAAACATAAAAACTAGATCAAATGACGAGGGTTCTTTATCTGAAAGGAATTAACAGCCTAAAATCGCCATTTTCGCAATTTTTTGCAGGGGGAGGGGTACATTTTTTTGCATCCCCAGATCATAAAAATGGCGTAAAGTACCCAACCTTGTGTTCATTGTAAAGAATATTAATTTAGGTTTCATTTGGTACCAAATTTTAGTACATATTACCTATCGTTAAAAAATTATGGAGCTTAAAGGATGAAACTTAAGTTAAAACGAAAATAAAAGAATTTCTGATGGTGTACTATAAAAGTGGCCCTATACTGTCTATGCGTGCAGGTTATGTTCGTGTTAACATGTTTTATTTTGAAGAGGGGACATAGAAGGACTGAAAAAAACCGGTCTGGTTCGGAAGTGGGGGGGGGATGCACGGAAAGTGTTTCCTGCCCACGGACTAAATCATTTCATTGCTGAGGATTTATTTTAGCGCTGATTATTTGATATTCCCTTCATTGATCTTCATTTGACAAGTTGAATTCTTCAAATGACCAGAAGATGGACGTAAATGGCAAGTGAACGGGAAGCGATTCGTCCAGCCCAGTTCCCGTCAGCAATCCGTTAACGTCCCGTCAGCAATCTCCTAAACGGTCACCAATCAGTAAGGGATACGTTGCACAGTAACGTAAAAGTTTGACCAACTTTGACCTTGTGAATAAAATGATTTCTATGACTCCCAGAACCTTATCGAATTCTAAAATTTATACATAAATTAACAATGAAGGGATATAGAGTAAATGCACATGACACAAACTCTCTACAAATACACGGCAATACCAAGCAATGAAAGAACACTTTTATTGTTGTTTTTCATCTTGATGTGACCATGGAGCCTTCAACAATGAGATTTACTCATGCCTTACAGCAAGTTCAAGACAGCCCCTAGCACCGGTTTGAGCGGAAATCATTGTTTATGGTACGAGCAATGCTACATCAATATTTTTGACCCCTTAATCCATGGACAGGTTTGGGATAAGCCCAATTGGAATACTATATCCCAATCTTGATATTATACCCCAGTTGGGATACTTGGTAAGTTTTTTATGGATTATTTCTTCACATTTCAATGGCATGAATGAAACAAAAAACTTGAGAAACTTAATAGTTTAAGTCATCAAATGATATATCATTATCTTCTCGAATATGCTGCATTTCACCAGTAGAGACATTTTAAGAACTTAAAATCATACATTTTATTCTTTGCGGTTCCTATTTGCTTTGTGGCAGGTGGATATGTTTTTCGGCCATTGTAGGTGTTTCCTGTTATCTTTTTTATCTAATTTTATTCTGTCAAAATTAAAGATCATCACGATTGTAACTGGTTAGATTTTTTAAGGCAGGAGACGCGAGACGTCTGTGAAAATACAATTTAATTGAACTGAAGTTTAGTTTGTAAAAAAATATGCAAAGCAGTTGAAGTTTCAAACATCACTGCTTCATCCAACTTTCATAGCGTGTTTTAGAATATGGTCAACGGGAGAAAACTCTAGAAGAAATCAAAAGTCATTTTAATTTGACTTTTTTTTCCCTACTTCATTTCTTTGATAATCAAAAACTATCTTCCTCAAACTACCACGGTTTGCTTAATTCGAATGCCGATAGAGCTTTCCTTGAGAAAAGCGGCGCATACATCTCTACCCCGTGGTAGAGATGTATGCTCTTTATTTTTCTTAGATGTGGTGTACTTGTACATGAGTAATAGATCATATGTACACTTGTTCAATAACTATTATCTTAATTTATGTAAATTCTAAAACCTAAGGATTAACTCCCTCCATCATAGTTTTGTCCTTAGCTATTTTTGATATTACTGATTATTCGGATTTCGTTCGGTTTTATGCATTTTAAACATTTTTTGAAATTAAGGATTTCCTTTGTTTGGGTTCTAGTGCTGCTGGTGAGGAATTAATTTCCGAAATGGCCATACAGCTCATAAAAGTTATGGCAGTTAGAGTTAACATATGTGTTATGGTCTCATGTTCGTTTACTCCATATCCTTTCGTAAAATATTGTTATTTCCTTAAGCTTAAGTTAGCTAAAATTCAAAGTGACTGATTTTTTTTAATCATAAATCGAACTGCAGAAAATTTGCAGCATCCTTTTGACAACAGAAGTAAATCACCCGAAAGCTCTAGCCCTAAAGATTTATAATATTCATGTATGATGATGCGACATAAAACCCCTAAAATATAATTAAGAAATAACTAGTAATATATCCCAATTTGGATATAACAATATATCCCAATTGTGATATAGTATCCCAATTGGGCTTACAATGTATCCCCAACCTGATATATATGGGATTGTCAACAAACTTAATTGGCAAAGTGTTATTACTATCACTGTCATCCATTACCCGATAAAAAGACTAATTGAAGGCGATCAAAACATTTACCACAACCACAGGGCACTCATCGAGTGAGTCTTGTCATTATAAAATCATGAGACGTGGAACAATTAAATAAACGTGGTCAGAATAACAATTTGAAAGTGTTCAAGTGTGATTGCCTTCCTCTCAAACAGTTTTCAAAATATATAAAATATAAAATGCTGAACAAAAACAAAAATAAAAAAGGAAGAAACACTCTCGTACCTTGCACTTTCGTCAATAAAATTAAGTCTTTGCCATGCTGAATACTTTGCCGTTGAAATTTTGCTTAAACATGTATAGAAATCACCAAAAATGGCAGTTACTGCTTAAAAAAATGACAAATTCTACAATTTAATGTAATATAAAATGTAATTTTTGACATGTTGAACATTTTTTTGCAACTGAAATTACCTTACATCTCAATTAGATTTTATAATATAAGTCAAAAGTATAAAAAATGCATATAAAGTGATATAAATATAAGGGAATAATATATGTAATTTGTCATATCTAGGGTGTAGCTCTGTCAATGTGCTATATATCTTGAAAACAATATTCACATGAACATTAGACTGCCCCATATATGCCCGACAAAGTACTAGTTTTCCTCAAAGTAATAAAACGGATAATACGAAATATTTACAATTAATGAAAATTACAATAACAAGCAACAATCTGCTAAGAACTACGCAGGAAAACACAAATAAGACGAAAAAACAAACATAAACAGCGATAAGAACCCAGGATAGCCGGACTTGTCACCGGCACTGGCAAGAGTTATCGGTGGGGTTAAACCGGTTTATGATTACCCAAAACTTCGCCCTTTTTTACATCGGAATAAAACTAATTACAGATAGACTACTTACTCCATGACCGCAAAATTGAAAGGACAGCAAATAACAACCGTAATTATAAAACGATAGGACAATGGATACTCATTTCTAAGCTACCGGCTAGCTCAAGGAGCCTAGTCTGCTAGTAAAGCACTGTCGTAATACGGAAGAAAAATTAAAACTAAAACTTCTCGAGGGTTTTGGCAAAGAATCATTATATTTTAGTAGAAATCGAAAGTATCGGTGAGAAGCTACAGGAATCCCCATCCCATATATATTAATCACATACGCACAAATCTTTAAACTTTACCCAATTTAAAGAAAAAATATTAATTTTATAAATATGAAAAAGAAAGGAAATGGGGTAAATGTCAAGGAGACAAAACCTGTTAAAATGCCTCCGATCCATCGTCACAAGAAGAAAAAATAAACTGCAAATTCCCTAGCTATTGCTCCTCACAGGTAAATTAAACCTCTTAGCACATCTGCTAATGACCAAGAGCGTCGTTCATCCTTAAAACTGAAATTTACAAAGACTTAGCTACAATCAATCCTGTCAATATTCTTCATAATAAACATGTTATCGCCAAGCTACCGCCTTACTTTTAAACCTTACTTTTAGAACCAAACAATTCCTCCGATATATTATAACAATTAAAGACCAATTGCAATTAAAATTTTCAATCACAAACGGAGAGTTCAAATTGATGACTTCAAATGAAAGCCAGGTGATTGCGCTTGTCTGTCTTCCCCATTTATGTATACTTCTGCTTGTCAAGTTAAAACCGGGACGTCAACATCGTAATCACTGATTAACTACAGGATCTGTACACAAAATGTAAAACACTTAAAACTTTGATGGACGCTGTTGAGGAAATTGCCAAACAATAAGCTAAAATAGTAAAGAAAAAGTGGCAACGCTGTCCGACTGAAACGGGTGCATAAGGTTATTGATTGAGGAGGAATGAGGCGCTATAAGACAATCATGAGCCTAAATGCAAAACATTTTCGAGTATTTCGATGTAGAAAAAATATTGTCCTAACTCCATGACAATTGTCATTGTACCACTTAAAACTTTGATGGACGCTGTTGAGGAAATTGCCAAACAATAAGCTAAAATAGTGAAGAAAAAGTGGCAACGCTGTCCGACTGGAACGGGTGCATAAGGTTATTGATTGAGGAGGAATGAGGCGCTATAAGACAATCATGAGCCTGAATGCAAAACATTTTCGAGTATTTCGATGTAGAAAAAATATTGTCCTATCTCAATGACAATTGTCATTGTACCAGCTAACAAAGCTCATAACAACACAACATTTTTTGCACAAAACACTACATTTACTTCTAAATAAAGGAGATGGGTATTGACGTATTTTTTCAACCCCACATACAAACTCTCCACCATATAAAACAATCACGAAGCAATATTGTCTTCTTTCGGTATCAGTTTGAGTGAAGACAACAAAAAACTGTCTTGTATCTACTGTGTGCTTAAGTTACATTAATGCCTCAAACAGATATACTTTGCTGGGTCTGCCAATGCGCAGCAAAACCCTTTTCTACATGGTTTTAGCTCCTAATCTTATTACTTACTGCAGTAATGGATGACATATAGCAATTAAGTATGCTAAAAAGTTGGTTAATCAGATGGAGATTCTCACAAACTCAAAATCCTTATAAGAATACCAATCTTCAAATGAACTTAACCACAGAAACAGTATCAAAATATTTAAATTTTTACACTTTATACTACTCGTCCACATTATAAGTTAAAGTCGGTACTCCGGGATTTAAAATATCAGTCTTTCTACACTTAAAAAGGGTGAAAATAGATTTTTGTGCCAGGTAAAAATGGGGCCATTTTGTTTGACAACAAACTGCTTAAAAAACAAGAGTGAAGAGAATGATGACATCGCAATACATGAATTTTCTGTTGATAACATATATGTAGAATTCAGAGTACAAGTTTTCAAGGAAAAATGGGGATACAAATGGTGCTCTACTTTTAACATATTTGTTTCTTTATTCGTGTGAAGCCAGGTCCATACAAGGTCTATTTCAGAAAAAAAGACAAAAATCTATCGTTATATAAGATGATGTTCTTTCATTAAACAATCCTCAATTTCAAGGTAACCTTCATGTTACACTTCAAATGAAATCAAAATTGAAAAGACAACTCATGCACCATTATCACCATCATACTCATCAGAGGACTCTTACCTCTACATTTACAAAGCAGAACGTCTGAAAACAATTTCTTACGACAAGCGTGATGTTTTTTATCTTCCAATAGTGAACTTCCTTTTTTTGAGCAGTAATATTTCGGTATCTCCGAATATTTCATTGGCATTGTGACGGGTGCCACGCGTGGGGCAAATCATGCATCATGCTTATCTTTCGAAGTACCTGATGGTACCTCAAGTTTTTAAAGGGGTTCGCACGGCAAATGGCGGTTTTGTTCATTTTTGTTTATTTGCTGTGTCTTAGTCATGATGTCTAATTGTCTGTGTTGGATATGAATTGCTTGTTTATTTGATTTGTCTTAGCCATGATGTCTAATTGTCTGTGTTGGATATGAATTGCTTGTTTATTTGATTTGGATTTTGGAAGTTGTCCTTTCCTCAAGTTTGTTTTCAATATTCGTTGGCCGATGTACTCATTTTTTTTTTATATTTGTACTACTTTAATACACCTCTTTGTCACCTCTTTAATGTTAAAATATTAGTATTGTATTTACAAATTATGTATAAAAAATCACAGACAATTCATTGCACGATTATCTAAATCAGTATGTGACTATACATAGCACCCCTTGACCCATCTTTCAAAATTACGTATTGTCATATTCTCTCCTTTCAAGATTGTGGTCATGGAGTAACTAGTGTACCTGTATTTGGTTTTATTCGTATGTTTACTAAACTGTAGGGAAAAGGGACAGATAAAGAGGAGGTTTTGGTACCCATAAACCAGTTTAACCCTACCGCTAGTTTTTAATAGTGCCGGTGCCAAGTCCGGCTGTTCCGAGTTCCTATCGTCGTCTAAGTTTGTCTTTTGTCTAATTTGTGTTTTTCCTGTGTAGTTCCCTAGCAGATTGTGGCATGTAATTATAATTTTCAGCCATTGTAGGTGTTTCCGGTTGTCCCTTTTACTGAGACATATACTGTAATTTATACATGTAACTGCCCGTTCCAAACATCAGTCGACTACCCATTGGCATTTACTTGAATGTTCACATAAATTATTTTGTATGCAGTATTCATATTGACGAGTGTCATCCATATCTTAAATACTAAGGGAAAGAATTATTTGGTGAAACAGTGTTGTAGCAAAAAAAATTAATAAATGATATAGAAATACGGGTTTCAAACATTTAATATAACCTATATATTTCTCATTGACGATTCCAATCCGTGAAAGCAAAAAACGTAATCGACATCGCACAAAATTGTGATAAGTCGCAATTAGTTTAAATTCAAAATAATTACTAAAACAAGAAAAAATTCGCAGTCCTTTCGTTGTATCAAAAATTACAGCTAGAAATTAAACGTTGCGAAATCAAGACAGAGAAAAAAAAGATAAAACATTTAAATTCAGAAAAATAGCTTGACATAATATAACTTACTTAGTTTTGTGTGATCATATATTATCAAGTGTAAGATGAAATAAACAGTTAACCTAATCGGAATGCAGAGAACCCATTTTTGTATAAACGATGCTGCAAATTGTAATTTTGAAAAAAGTGTTGACCCACCAACTATCAGAAAAAATGCATGAAAACGAAAGTATACAGTTGTAAAACAGAGTGTTTATCCCGCAGTTTTTGTTAAAGTTGATGATAACATCCAATGAAAAATGGTATGGACAAATCCTGATCAAGAACCAGATTTGATATTTTGTGCAATATACTAAGGAACAAGAGACACGACTCAACTGCAGTGAAATACACGTTTCTAATTTATTATTTATTAATAATTGTAAATTTAGAATCTGCATTTTGAAAGTTTTAATCAACTTAATAATATGTCTAATTATTTGACATATAATTTCAGTTCTTTGTTAACATTATTTTTTTATGGCTGAAACGAATGGCAAAAACAAGTTATAGAGTCAAGGGTTCAATTGCTGCCACCTTCAATCTCATCCCTCGAACTTTCACTCTCCTTTCTACAATTTCATTATATCACACATCTTCTTGCTTATCTGTCTTCACTTTTCCCACCTCCTCTCCAATTCTCCAATCCAATTTCCCCAATCGCCTGGTTTACAAGTCCAATCTGTCTGTATGTTTAGGAAGGTAAACCGATATCAATCATTTTATTCAGTGGGAACACGAAAGTTATCTTTACCACAATCCGAAATTTGCTCTGTAAATTTTTGAACATCGGAATTGAAAATTATTTTTAGGGATTTTTTTGTAGATTCGAAATTTATTTGTAAGGATTCCGGGATCAGATCTACTTGTACAAAACCTGTAGATTTGGTTTAACGTTATCGTTGCTCCTGTGCGTAGGAAACAATTCCCCGAAAAAACTAAGACTAACCAATTTTAAGTGCAAATCTGAAATAAAAAGTAAATCAAACACAAGTAGTTGCGCGTCTAGACTTCTAAATGAAGTCTTTTTTGCTTTGTTTTATTGCATGTTGGGCTCCACACTTTTTTACCGAATGTATCTCAAAAATGTTTTCCTATAGTTTTGTCTCTAACTGAAATTAACATCTGAAGAACGTTAATTTTCTCTTCATTTTTTGGTTTGTTTTTAAAATTATTTGTTTTATACAATTAAAGTTTGATATAGCTGCTTTTCTTGCTATTTAATATAATCAAATCAATTCAAATTTTAGTCCAAGTCCAGGTATTTTTATATTAAAGCTGTAAATTTCTGATCGGTTGACAAGGGTTCTAACTCATGAAAGCCTTAAATCTTCCCAAGAAAACTATGTCAGTTGAAATTTAAAGTGTTATTTTAACATCATCTAGCTTTATAGCCACCATTGCCTTATTTTTGTTTAAGGTAAATAGGTCAGGAATCCAAAACATCGCGCCTAATGATACAAGGCGTAAATAAATACCATATTTAAATAAGTTTGAAAGTACTAATTACATTATATCAATGATGTGTGGGTCATATTCTTCCTTAAAATGCCATCTCAAAATAAACCTGATTATGACTTGATTTAAATTTTTATGGATCGCGTTTATATACAACAAACCTTTGAACCGACCCTTTCATGTAAATAATTCTGAAAATGCACATTTTGAAGTTGATTATTATTACGATAAGTTGTTTACATTCCGCATTATTTCCCTAACAGTGTGCCACTTTTAGCTGACCCTTTTCTTTACTTTCGAAAGGGACACAGTTTTTAAAGAAGTAACACAGAGAAAAGAAAAGTATATAGCCAAGTCTCTTAATTCAGGCTTCCGCAACATAGTCTACGTACTTTTACTTCATAATCGAAATTTTAAGTAATATTTACATCAAATCTATCACAATGAGCTAGAAATTAAAGAAAGTACGGATGCACTAACTTCATCTATGTTTTGTTGTATGTTGACGAAGATGGACGTTTTAAATCAAAGCTGTTGATTTTTACTTCCCAAATCCTTAACTTTCAATCTCTTTGCATCAATATACCACCCTCTTAAGCCTAAGGAGTGATTATTCATTAGCTGATTCGTGAATGTCAAGAATGTAGTTTGTACATTTTTTAAAGAACAAAAAATGTCTCAAAAGCTGCTGAGTCAGGATTTGTTAAGCCTATTTTACTTTCATCCCTTCAAGAAATTAAATGACCGTCACCATATATGATGTGTCGATGTATAAGTTAAATTTTCAACTAGGTTAACGTCCTCAAAGATGCGCTATACCGATTTGAACTTTATCCTAGATCACCAATGATTCGACGGTTGCTGTCAACAGATTATGACATGCTTACCCTTCCAGAGCACCTAATGTAACTCTCAGTTTTATAGGAGTTCACACTGTGATTGCTTTGTTTTAAATGTTGTGCCTAACGTCATTGTTTTAGTCATGTCTCTGTTATTATCAATCATTCGTTCCTGCCTTGTTAACAAGAATTTTTCAGTTTTTTCGTCTTTGAAAAATAAATCATCAAATTGCTCAAGGTTTAATTAAGTTCCTTTCTGAAGGTTATCTTTGGTTTTTCGCAAACATGCCTTAAAAGATTTAAATCGATACCTTTGAACATAGTTTATCCCTATTTGACCATTGATTTCAGAAGAGATGAGCTTTATAGAAAAGAATGGATGGACAGAAGACGGAAAAACAATGCAGTAGAATACCCATTCAAAATTAAATGACATGCGAAAAATAAGAAAAAAAGAACAACAGAGACACAAGACGCCAAACAACTCAAACACACACAAAAATAATATTAAAAATTAAGGCACTTACATATAGAAACAAGTTAAAGGTGAATGAAAGGATATGAAGTAAATGCATATTCGAAACTACAAAAATAAATGCCAAAATTTGAAAGTATGAATAGTATACATGGTATATCCATATGAGAAATTCTCTCACGAACAAGTACACCATACCTGAAAATATACGGAGTGATTACATCTCTCTGCGAATTGCCATAATTTTGGATTTATGATTTTAGAATTTCCCCTTTCCTCGTCCTTGCTTCGGTATTCGTTTGCCAATGTACTCTCGCATGGGGAATTTTTTTACGGACTCCACCCCGCAAGACAGACAAACTTCAGTCGTAAATGGTGAATGCAAGGATATGGAGTAAATGCACATGAGACAGAGTCTCTACAAATACATAGTAAAAAACCAAGCAAAAGAAAACGCTTTTATTGTTGTTTTTAATTTGAAGTCAGCAAGATTAACTTGAAAACTTGAAAAAGGTAATCATTACCTGTTATTTTTAAGTAAATATAAAACTAAATTTAGAGTTGAAAATGTGTATTCAAATTTGTGACGCCAACACGTCATATTTTTCAATGATGTCGTGTGATAACAATACAATATGTTACTGGACAAAATTAACATGCGTTTACAATAAACCTGAATCAGCATTTTCAGAACAGTTTTGTCTTGTTTTGTTTCTTTTTTTTTTGTTTTTTTGTCAGTTTGTTTTGTTTTGGTTTTGGTTTTGGTTTGATTTTTTTTCTTTTTTGTGATTTTTGTTTTTGCTTTTGTTGCTCTACTCCAAAAATCACTATATGAACTTCACGTTCGACAGTAATGAATCAATTGTGAATTATAAGAATCTAACACCAGGGCGAGGGTCAGGCAGAAAAATCTCAGACACCCAAGGTAAAGGTTTCAAGTACTCGGACGAAGCTTACTGAGTCCGAGACGCTAGAAATCTTACCCGAGGGTGTCTGAGATTTTTTTGTCTGACCCTCTCACTGGTGTTTGATTATTTTTCTCCCCTTCAGCATTCAATAATCAAACAAATCACCAAAGAAACGCCATTGTTGACATCAGTGAATTACTTCCTTTTTCACGACGTCATAAAGCATGGAGCACGCGTCCGAGTCCGGAATTATATCAGTGCCAAAGATTTACGCATTTAAGGCGTGTTTCATTTCATTTTTAGTAATGCAATACATATCCCATTTAAATGTATTAAATGATATAATTTTTGATTCATGTAGCCTAAGCGGAGTATATCGTAATTATATGATATTGGGGGGAATAAATGCTGTAGCTTGTCTTACACTCCCCTGTGTAAGACAGAAAAATCTTACACTGCGAAAACAATGGATTCCCTTGTCCGAGGTGGGAGAATGTACACTCCATACGCTGAGATTGATGGTGATAAATGATAAGATGGGAACGATTAGTACTAGGAAGCTAATGATAACATCATGGTTGTTGTTTTTTTTTTTTAGTTTAAATGTCTATATCTGCATATTCGTCAATATAAAACTGACATGTGTCATTGGTTTCAAGCTTATTTAGGTAAACCAAATGTAAATATTTTGATTATATATCGGTAAGGGGAGCTGCAAAGGTAGAATAATACGATTCCGAATGCCAACAGTGATGAAAATGACCCTTTTAAACCTGTTAGCATTGAAAAATTCAGCAAGGTATACGACTGGAATTGAACCTTTCTTTTAGTGTCATCTTAGGCAACAGCGCCTGCACTATGTCCAGCGCTTTAGACCACATGGCCACCTATGCTAAATATATCTTAGTAATACTTTAATTTAGAATGTTACGTTGTCAGAGGGTTGCAAGGGTTCAAAAGTCTAATACGCTACCACTAGACCAGCGGAGACTTGTTAAAATTTCGGTTAATTAATATACTTCAGTGTCACATTACGTGTAAAAATAAATTTGTGGCTCACTCTATTTTACATCCCTTTGGTCTGCCACAGATATGGCGTGGGCAGTGTAATCTGTCTGTAATATCTGTACATTCGAAGAACAGCCAAATCCCTCGGTGGGAAGGCAATCTCAATATTCACTTCTCTAATTCTAACCCCGTTGGATTCCTACGATAGACCGTTATATATATAATGTCTTTGTGAACGAAAGTTCACTAAGTATAAAAAAAAATATTAGGAGACGTTGTTCTAAGTTTTATTTGAAACAATATCAGTATACAGATAAATGTCATTCGTGGTTAATGCATATTTAACAGTTAGTGGAAAGGGGGTTAAATTCAGTAAAAATTGTTAGTGTGTAGCGTTGATCCTCTAAACATTATGAAGAAGTACGAAAAATAAAGAAAAGTAAATTTGGCTGTATAATGAAATACTGCCAAAACATGTTTTTATATTATTAAACTCAAGGCAATACATACACGAAGAAAGGGCAGGGAAGGGGAGGGGAAATTTTTGGTTATATTTTAGTCGAGTCACTTGTCCAATTTAAAAAAATAAAAAATGAAGAAATATAAGGTTTAATTGTACATACTATAGAATCTTTATAGCCCCCCCCCACCCCACACACACACATAAATGAAAGAAAGAATAAAATGACCAAAAACCAAAAAACTCGGAATATAATACAGGTAAACAAAAAATTCGAGTTTTTTCTTTATTACTCAAACGAGACGTTTTCTCTTCAGTGTTTTTTTTTTCGAAAAGGTTGAAATAAAATAGAACATTTCTGCGAATTCTTCAGAGATATATTTTAAATCCAGTTGTAGTTAAAAGAAATTTGTATTGTGATATTGCCAATATCGACAATAAATACATAACTGTAGTCTGTATAACGTAGACTAAGGCATGGACCATTTGATTTTAAGGAAGGAGAAGGATTGGATTTTTTAAAAGAAATTGGGACCCCTATTTAAGCTTAAAAATTTCTCTGACACCTGGGTTAAAAATAACTGAGCCCACACGCTGTTTAATAGAAGAAAACACCTTGGTTGCATTTTTTTTCCTCGCATGTAGGCCAAAACAATATCCCAGCCTCCTCCCTTACCACTCAAAAGAAAATAAAAAAAAAAACAAATGGACGGGCCCTAACGAAGGTTTTAAAACACTCGAATTGAAAAAAAAAAACGCCGCTCAACAGACAATCCTGTCGACTTGGAATGTTGTAAACATACATTTCCCTCGGGCATTTATAATTTTTACATTGGACATAACAATTGAGGGGATGAGGCAGATTCTTAAAAAGATTCCACCGTAAAATCAAAAGAATGACGTTACAACATTGGCATAAGGAAGATTTTGATCATGTATTTTCAGATAATTTGTAACAATATCTTAAAAAAAAACAGCAAAGGATATGGATATGGATCAGATGTAAACCAGACTAAGTCTGTAAAAAAAATTGACAACTTCACCTTAATATACAAAAAATTTCAAATAAAAACGATCTATGTGTGGAATAGTTTTAAGATGCTACGAAGCGACGAATTTAAAATTATACAGGTCCAATGCTCAAGGAGCTAGCACTTGCTATTGCTAATGACTTTAAAAACAATTCAATAAGGGAGTTGATGCATCAATCCTGAGAATGGCTTGGACCTGTATATAAAGACCACCTGTCTATAGTGACCTTTTTATCTTTGTCCATTGAAAGGTCACTATAGACAGGTTTAACTGTAATAACAATAATAATAATAATTTATTTGTCTCATCATGTTCTATTTAAGGTTAATGGGGACAGCTGTTACATAACCAAACAAGAAAAATGGTGGGAAAAAATTAAAAATGCTCAGAATGGAATGAAATTCGAAAAAAAACGGTTATTTAGCGTGTTTAGAAATGAGTTTTGGTGTTTAAAACATCAAAAATGGCGACTGTTGTTTTTGGAACAGAAAATGGCGGGAAAATTTTAAAATTGTTCAAAATTGAATGAAATTTGACAGGAAGTTTACTTAGGATGTGACGAAACGAGTTTTGTTCCTAAAAAATATGAAAATGGCGACAGTTGCCATGGAAACAGAAAATTGAAATTGCTCAGATTGAGATGAACAAGGGAGATAACATTAAATTAAGGTGAGAAAAAAGACAATAATACTAAAAAAGGGGAAAACTAGTAACTGGAACAATTAAATAAAATAGAGAGATAGTTGTGAAAAAGTAAAAATTGCACACAAAGAAATATGAAAAGTAGAAATAATGATGGAATAAAACTTTGTTGGGAAAGGAAATCACCCTAGAACAACAGAAATACTTCCGAAAACACACCATTGTTTATTTCTTTTTTATAAAGATTACTCTCAAGAAGTTTGGAGCTGGAAAATAGAGATATATCAACTCCTTTATATGGTCAATGTTATCCAAACTATACCTGTATACAGCATATTTGGTCATTCCCGTTCAAAATGGTGGCCAACAGGAAATACACATTACTTCCGGTTCCGCATGTGCGCTCCTTTATCTCTCTGTAGGACTTCTTAATATCTCATGTGTACACTTTGTTCAATTAATTTTATTTAAATTTATGTAAATTCTTAATCTTAAGGATTAACTCCCTCCATTGTAGTTTTTTCCTTAGCTATATTTGATATTACTGATTATTCGGATTTCGTTTGGTTTTATTCATTTTAACATTTTTTGAAATTATGGATTTCCTTTGTTTGGGTTCTAGTGCTGCTGATGAGGAATTAATTTCCGAAATGGCCATACAGCTCATCAAAATTATTGCAGTTGGAGTTAACATATGTGTTATGGTCTCATATACATTTACTCCATATCCTTTCGTAAAATATTCTGTGGGGTCACATGTCGAACAATCATACAATATATCGTAAAATTGGAATTTGTCAATAACAATGTTTTTTACATTCATGTTTAACAATAGGCAAGAAAGTATCCACCTCCAGTTTGGTATGTGCAACATACAACTTCCTGTTCTAGTCAAATGAAGACCGTTTCAATAGCAACAGTTTATACCATTGATGGTGATTTTTCCCCTACTAACAACATGTACATTACACTCTGCCCTTACATATC
>MJUU01019360.1:53105-66879 GCA_002080025.1 Modiolus philippinarum
TGCGATAAAATAAGACTAACAAAAATCAAATAAAACTTAAAAAACTCAAATACAGGCAAACTATGGACCATTTGGTCTGAGCACGGAGCGTAGTGTAGCGCTCAGACCCGAAAGCACAAACGCAAGATTTGTACAAAAAAAGTGAAAGATATTTGAATGCGCTTTTTAACGAGTCCAATTTGACCAGAATCCTTTGAGAAATAAAAAAGTTATAAACGTTTGTAGTTCAGCAATTTAAATTGAACTGAGTCAGACCCTCCCCCTTTTTATTTTCTAACATTATTTTGACAAACATTTGTATAAAAATACTTCCACACACTGCGTAAAGGTAAAAAATTATGCAACCTGTTTCTATAAATGAAGCAAAACTAACCGCAAAATATATTTAGAATGAATTTTATAAGAACCATTAGTACTTTAACGGAGTCTATTTGGTTTAAAAAAAGTCTATTTTGTTTCAGAATTAGCTTTTCCTGGATTTCAGTTGCTAAAAATTTAGTGCGCTACAATATTAGTGAATTTTCTACGATGAAAATCAAGGAAAAACTCATTCTGAAACAAAATAGACTTTTTCGAAACCAGTAAAACACCGTTATACAAAATCGTCTTCACCAAATAATATTACCGAACTTCAAACGTGTATAACTTCTTTATTTCTCAACGGATCTTCGTCAAATTGGACTCATTGGAAAGCGCATTCAATTATCTTTTATTTGCTGTACAAATCTTGCTCCTTGCGGTATCGGCTCATACCAAGAGTCCATATATTACAAAATGAGTACAATTTTGAGATTAGAAGTTGCATTTTATATATAAATTACAACGCTTCCTTTCTCCTATACGCATAAACAATTGACAACAAGGCAAACAAAAAGAATCAACCCCCCCCCCCTACAAAAAAAAGACCAACAAAAATCAAAATAAAACTTTAGAAACTCAAATACAGGCAAACTATGGACCATTTGGTCTGAATACGGAGCGAAGTGTAGTGCTCAGACCCGATAACACAAACGCAAACTTTGTACAAAAAAAAATAAAAGATAACTGAACGCGTTTCCAACGAGTCCTATTTGACCAGATTGAAGTTCAGCAATTTAAATTGAACTGAGTCAGACCCTCCCCTTTTTATTTTCTAACATTATTTTGACAAATATTTGTATAAAAAACTTCCACACACTAAAGGTCAAAGTTATGCAACCTGTCACTAAGAATTAATTAAAACCAACCGCAAAATATGTTTAGAATGAATTTTATAAGAACCATTCGTACTGTAACGGAGTCTATTTGGTTTATTAGGTTCCATAATTAGCTATTATTTGATTATCACACTTGAAAGAGCCTATTTTGTTTCAGAATGAACAGAATAACGGAAAACTGCAGTGACTATCAACTTTTGAAAAAATTGGACCCAAAATTATGATTTAAATTTAACCGTTGCATTCACTGTGCTGATTATGCACTTTATTCGTTTATTATTGTATCGAAAGTAAACTTTTTCAAGAATAGCTAAAATTTCTTTCTTGCTAAGTGCTGGCTAAATGTTGATGAGGTATCTAGGTGAAAATAAAGGAAAAGCTTATTCTGAATCAAAATAGACGTTTTTCTGAACGAAATAGGCTCCGTTATACAAAATAATCTTACAAAATTGCCGAACTTTAAACGTGTATAACTTTTGTATTTGTCGACGGATTATCGTCAAATTGGGCTAATTAGAAGGCGCGTTCTATTATCGTTTATTTTGTTTCACGTTGTATTCAAACTTGAAAATACATCCTCTGACTTGTCATTACAGCCGAGTTTGGTTAGTATTTTATTAGTCACTTCAGAATAGAAAATTTTGAAAAAGAAAGGGGAAAGATAGCCAGTTTACAATTATTGAAATGTTAACCAAAATATTTATTCCAAATCTAACCAAACATTCGGTGCAAAGGTGAAAAATGTAAGTAGAGGTTAGCTTATCAACACAGTCATATACTTCAAATAGTAACAGTATTTGAGTCATCTTGGTGTTAATTGTTTATAAAAAGGGTTTTTCTTGGGGTAAAAATGAATTATTTTGGTTGGTATCTATCAATTTTTTGATGAGTTATTTTCCTATAATGTCAACAAAAGACTATTGTATTAAGGTCTAGTGTCATATGACCATTTGATCTTTGTCAGGAAAAAGATTAAGACAAACAGCCGATTCGGCAAAGTTATACCAATATGACAAGGCTCTTTGAAAGTCAAGTGCCCTGGCCTTTCGTATGGGTATTTTGGTCCCTTTACAGGTTTTTTAGTAGCCTTCAACTGACAACTTGCGTTGAGTAAATTCAGTTTCAAGTCTAATTAAAATCCAATTCGATATATTGTAATTTAGCTCTTTTTTATGTTCTCACTAGCAGATACGTTATGATCTTGTTTGGCCATTTTGGTCTTAAAATGATCTTGACAGGTTTACACAAATTCGTGAAGAACGTGTAAGATTTTAAGTTAGGTTTCAAGATTTCAATGGTGATAAGGACGTGTTAAGATAGTTTCAGATGAAATAAGATAAACTTGTTTATTGCGTTCAGGAACGATCAAGACGAGTTAAGTTTGTTAAGATCAAACAAAGTCTGGATTTGATCTTGTTTGATTTGGACAAACTTAACACATCTTAATCGCACTTGAACGCAACTAATTTGTTTGATCTTGATTAACTGAATAGGTCTTGATTATCCTTGAAAGCATTTATCTTGAAATACTACTGAATATCTTAAACCGTCTTAACAAAATTGTGTTAAGCTTGTTAAGATTGTGATAGGACAAAAATGGCCAAACAAGATCATATCTTATCTGCTAGTGTCTTGATTTGGTGACATGTATCTTTCCTACGAAAGACAATGAACTTGATTACTCTTTATTTAGGGGCCCACTCCGACCTGCAGTTTGATGTTGGTTTTCCTCACCGTTCATTGAGGATCTAATGGTGGCTTTTAGTCGTTATTACTTCCTTTAGGTCGTTGTCTCTTTGACACATTACCCGTTTCAATTTTTTTTCTTTAAGAAATTGAAAAGGAGTTTTATATTTGGAATTCTGTTTTAAGGCCCTTTAAGTTGAAACATAGTAACAGTAGCATAAACGGATGTTGTGTTACTGTCTTGAGTAATTTCAAAATATGCCAAAAATTGTTAAAAATCATATGATATGATGTTTCTTCAATCTTTTTTCAACTAATGGCATTTAAAACGTTGCAACAGTGTTGCACGTGAGAGATATTCAACGAACATCATTTCTGTAAAGATATTTTATGGATCATTATGGCAGGTAACGCTGTTAGGTCACAGACAACTAAACCAATTTTTCGTTAAAAGAATTGTAGTTTCTACCATGAAAGCAGATCTAAGTATAAGACATTGTTTTTTTTTCTTGGGTAAATCGAAGAAACCCATGAGTGAAAGATATCCTCATTTTTGTCTCGAAAGTATATAGCTATTTTCGATATAATTTTTCAAGCTAAAGCAAAGTCTTCACCTTTTTAACATACTTTCCATCGTAATTACATGCAATTCATAATGCTTTGTTATGTATGCTGCTGTTGATTCATATTTTGATTCGGTATTTTGTTATTTGTTACCACTGTGCCGATGCTTCTGCTGGTGGATTATAGTTCCTGGTGGTATTCACCAATCAAGTAGTCAATATTTCGTTGCTGACCCGAAAACCGGTTAAATTGAAGTAATAATATCTTAATTTTACTCAATTTTGTCGAAAACTAAGGGGTATCTCCCTCATGCATAGCTCTGTCCTCAGCTGAATTTTGGCTTTTCTATTTAGATCATTTATGATTATTTGTTCTCTATCAGCCCTTACACGTTTTTTAGTTTATGACCTTCCAAATGTTTTGGTTTGATCTGCACTGATGAGACATAAGTTGTCAAAATGCGCATATGCAGAAAATAAATAAACAGTAAGTTCGGTATTTTGTCATACAAAATACAGTTCTTATTTCCATTAATAAGAGTGAATGTAATGTCGTTTAAGCGTATTCCTCTTTCATCTGAATGGCTATATGAAAAAAGAATAGATAATACATTTAGATTATTTTGGATCTTGAGTGATTTAAAGAATTTTCTTTAAAATGTGTAAACAATGTCTTAATCTAACAAAAGGACATTCAAATTGCATTGAAATGGATGAAGATGGCATTTATCTTATAAATTCGACAATACACAAAGCTGCTGAATGATTAAAATGCCTTTTGAAAAAAGGTCCGAAATTCGATATATTTTGAAGAAATGTTTGACATTTATAGGAAAATAGCCTAACCTGTTTCAACATTCGAATTGGTTGAAAATGAAAAGCCCGTTTTTATTTCCCTTTATTTGGTATGATATGCACATCTATTCTACTTTTTTTTTCTCAAAACGATTTTGTCTGTAATTCGGTAGAAGACCTTGTAGTAAATATCATCTGCATTTATAAACATGGCATTGGATCATCATCGTATTCAACGGAAACACAATCTGCATTAAACTTTTAATGATTTTTACATTCGTATAGATTGAATTTAATGAATCCTCATTAAATGATGCCTAACATATCAAACTGTCCAATTGAAAAAAAAAAAAATTGCACATAAATGGAATATCAATTTTCTGAGTGCACGATAGGAAGTTGTAATTAAAAC
This sequence comes from Modiolus philippinarum, assembly GCA_002080025.1. Classification (NCBI taxonomy): domain Eukaryota; kingdom Metazoa; phylum Mollusca; class Bivalvia; order Mytilida; family Modiolidae; genus Modiolus; species Modiolus philippinarum. Next base: position 57,758 of record MJUU01019360.1, read on the forward strand.
ATTAATAGGTATACAAAATTATAACATATTAAGTAAATGAAAAATGTATTTACACCAAAAGTTCTTATTAAAATGTTAAATATCTTTCTCAAAGCAAATTCATTTCTCAGAGACCAAAGAGAATCACGTAATGTTATATCCACCGTCTAGCTTAATACACTCTCCTGTTATCATAGAACTTCTGTCACTTAACAAGTACACAACCAAGTTGACAACATCTTCAACTTCTACAAGAAAAAAAAATTACAGATCAGTAAGTTGCAAGTATGTTTGCAAGATAGAATATTTTAAAGTATGTAGAGCATAGTGGATCCCTTTAATATATATGTGTCATATAAAGCAAAATATGTGATGCGAAACAGCTCTCAAAGTCAAACACAAAATATAGAGATATAAGAACATGTCCGCTGTTAAAAGTGGGTGAATTTGAAATCTAAACACATAAAATAAAATAAAGATAAATACATAACAGAATTAAAAAGAGAAGAAATAATAAAAACAACCAACATACGTTCTTAGTTACGATTTTTATACTTTATATTATATTCACGCCTTTTAACAGCTCACATGTCCTTTTACCTCTGTATTTTGCATATGTGACATACACTGTTGTTTTTATTCTATTTTATTGTTCTAGTTTGGCGGGACGACCTTTTAACAGTACTCACATTGCTTAGTCCATGGGAAGTCCAGCCCCTTTATAGACACGCCCAACCTGTTCAATAAATTTTAGTAATAATGTGTTAATTATGACCAAATATATCATATATCCGGATGTGAAATAAAAAAAAAAAAAAAACAAAAAAAAACCAAAAAACAAAAACAAAAACACAGGTGTTGATCGTGTTGCAAGGCTATACAGACCTCCCCTACCACTTGAATAATTCTTTGTTATATCAGTAAAAATGATTAAAGAAAAGTTTTCCCGATTCCAAGGCCCGAATCTGTCAAAATCAGTGGACCAGAAGAAAGCTCGATCTTAATCTGTTACTCCTGGTGGTAGACTCAAATAGCAAATATCAGCTAAATATTATAGTCCGGAAAAACTATATTTTACCAGAATTTTCTGAGACCAGGGCCCATAACTCCGTCAAATATCAATGGATCATAACCAAACTCATACATAACCTGTAACTCATATAAGTTGACTAACATAGCAAATATCAGCTTAATATCTGGAATACTTTAGAACAAAGTCTGGAAAACCGATATTTTACCAAAATTTTCTAAATTCAAGGCCCATAACTCCGTCAAATATCAATGGACCAAAACCAAGTCGATCTTGATCTGAAATTCTTAATGGTAGACTCACATATCAAATATCAGCTTAATTTCTGGAACGGTTTAGAAAAAAAAAGTCCAGGAAACCTATATTTTACCAAAATTTTGTAAATCCAAGGCCCATAACTCTGTCAAATATCAATGAACTGGAACCAAGCTCGAACGAACTTGATATGTGACTTATAGTGGTAGACTCACATAGCAAATATCAGTTTAATATCTGGAACACTTTAGAAAGAAGTCCGGAAAACATATATCTCACCAAAATTCAAAGGCCCATAACTCCGCCCAAAACGTATGAACCGGAACCAAAATACAACTTGATCTGTAACTCATGTGGTTGATTTACATATTAAATATTATATAAATATCTCTTATGGTATTGGAAAAAAGTCCGAAGCCGGTAGCGACTCAAAAAAGACTACAAAACATGCCAAGAAATATAATTTGTAAACCTAATAGTCCATTGGCTGGAATAGCCCCTCGTACACCCCTACCCATATTTCGGACCCACCTATTTTTTTTTTGGCCCCGCTTACATCCAATCTGCAAATTAAGCATGTTAACACGAGTATTTGGAAAACTTCGTTTTTCTTTCAGCTGCTTCAAAGTGTTGACAAAATGCTTTTCAGTTATAAAAAGGATGTATCAAATGATTGCTTATTGTAAAAGCCATATTTTAACAAATTCTATGCCAAATACATTAATTGTGCCATTAACCGCACCCCAAACCACTTTGAAATGTTGACGATAAATTTGACATTTTCATTGAAATTGCGTGATTTGATTGTCTATAGTGGATGTCAATTCCTAATTCTAAAAATAGTTTTTAGTTTTTCAATCAGTTTTTGTTTTACAGGCTTCCCTGAATATGCTTAATTATAGCTGGTTGTTTTACAGTGCTGATATTTCCGGTGTAAGTTAAATTGTTTTGTAGATTAATTGGCTGGAAGTACTGACACGTTCAATTTTACATTTGTTTTCAATTCACATCATGATTTACATGTACTCATTTTAATGTATTATATTTTCCAGTTATAATTTCTTTGTATTCATATCCATAGTAACCATTCTTACACATGAGATTAAAAAAATTCTTGTTTTCAATATACAACAATGCGCAAGTTGCATTTAGCTGTTCGCTTTATAAACTCTCCGTTCCTAATCTCAAATCAAGTTTATATTCTGTTTAACAAATAGTAAATGCACTATATCTTCAAACAGCTTTGCCTTTAACTGGCTTTTTACTTAGATCCTTTTGGATCATAATTTATAATTTTGTGGACCAATTTCAAATTTGATAGCTGGTCGGCTGAAAAATAGCACATTTTTTATTACCACAGTTTCATTTTCAAATAATGAATAATTTCGCTTTAGATAATTTTTTTTTTTCATTTTGCCTACTATCATTTTTAGTAAATGAATATATTCTTATATAGATATGAAATAAAAGTTTGTCATATTTGCTTTTCAATTGTTACAAATAATGGCAATTTTGAGATAATGTAAACATCAAACTTTAATAACAATCACCCTTATTCCACAAACTTATAGATAAAATAGGATTTTTTGTGGTCGACTATCGACAACTTGTCAATACACTTTAATTATATTCTTTGTATGTCAACAAAGTCTAAAGGATTTGTTCGTTTGATCGGGAATTTTGGAAAATTCTGAGAGCTAAAAATTCCAATTCTCTATTTTGTCTGGCTAAATCCTCAGTTTCAGTCTACAAACTTGTGTAAAAATCGCACATTATAATATTATTCATGACTTGTTGACATACAAACAATATACATAGTTTGTATTGACCAGATGTCGATAGTCGACCACAAAAAAGCCAATTTTAGCAATTAATTTGTGGAACGGGGGTATATTGTATATTGAAAAGAAGTTTTTTTTTCAAATCTCATGTGTTAGAATGGTTATTATGGATATGAATATAAATAAATTATAACTGGACAATAAAATACATAAAAAATGAGTACATGTAAATCCTGATGGCAATAGTAAACAAATGTAAAATTGAATGTGCCAGTACTTCCAGCCACTTAATCTACAAAACGCTTAAACCTACACCGGAAAAATAAACACTGTAAAACAACCAGCTATAATTATCATCTTTGGGGAAGCCTGTTAAAAAAGAGTGAAAAGCTAAAAACTCTTTTTAGAATTGGGAATTGACATATCGCTTTATTTAGCCAGGAAAATACAAACTCGGTATTAAATTTTATGGGCATGCTTGTAAAATAATTTTCTGTATACATGGTATATGCATAGAAATACTAGTAATTCAAATAATCCTACTCCTACTTTATAATATGAGGCAATTCTGTGCTTAAAATTACATACCAACTGTTAATCTATGCTGTTATTTATATAGCTATAAAATTTTTGCAATGTGTCATTATAAGTGCAAGCAAATATATTTTAATAGTAGAAATGTGAACAATCGGAGTTTTTGGATTTTAGAATTTAACATATTTCTGCGATTAGATGACAAATATATCTATGTGTTGCAGATAATGGCCAAAAATAGACATGTACTAGATATATAAATACCCTTTTCAAAGTGAATTATTTTATTTTTAGTGTAGTGAGTAAATGTTTCCTATAATTTCTGTATGAAAAGACATAACTAATTTCTTTTTTTTTGCCAATAAGTACTAGGTTAAAGTCATGTTTAGGTATTATGAAATGAAGACAGATCATGACAAGACTAATATACTAAATATTTGATGTGAGTGCAAAGAAGTGAGTCTACCGATATTTTACGAAAGGATATCCTTTCGGATTATTTGTATTTCTATGCATATACAGAAAATTATTTTACAAGCATACCCATAAAATTTATCACCGATTTTGTATATTACTGGTTTAATAAAACGATGGTGAAATGTACGTTTGTGTAACATTGTGTATTATTTGATCAATAATAACGTCCACATTCGAACATTTTCATGTGTTTCATGGTGTTGGCGGGTCAACCTTTTAAAAGAGACGGTTTTCATTGAGGTTCAAGGTAAAGTAGTTTTTGCGGTCGATTTTTTTCTGTTTTAGATCTATTGTAAATTTTTTAATAAACTCTGCACGACCCGAACCCTCTCTAGATCCAGCGATACACGGTTTATATGTATATTCTATGTTTAATCTGAAAAAAAAATCACGTTATTAAAAAAACTGTAGCTTTGATTATGCATGGATCATACGAAATACATTGTCTGGGTATTAGATTATTATTGTTTTTTTTTTTAATTCTGGAACATATTTCTTTGTTTTTACTTTGGTTTACTGTAATCCTGAGTGATTTCTGCCATTTTAGTACACAAATTTGTTTCAGGGCTCTTTCTTTGGGGGATATCGAAGGGTTGAAATTCTCCAAATGGTAGTCAACGATAAATAGGAAGGTGTTTTAAATGCTTTTAATGATATCCTCCTCTTATAGTTAAAACAGAGTATTCAAAAACATGCAAAGTGATATACTCAGCAGAAATTACAGGACAGTTTTTATATTCATGAGTCTTCTCGTATGTCTTTTGATACTTAATTATCAGGATGGTTCAGGTTGCTTATTGATTTCAAGCCATGTTTAAAGTGATTATTTGATTATCAGACTACTATATTGATCATCTGCTTACTTTAATTTGCGAAAAAGTACTGAAATTACCCTTTTTCAGGAAATAATGATAAATAACATGTGCAAAAAGTTAATTATTACTGAAAATAAAAAAGAAAGACCGTGACATACTGTCTACCACAGATACATATTTGATAACAAATTATTTAACCACAGTGTTTGTAAATTTATGGCGTTTTTGCTTTTGTATGTTCCGTTGAAAGGCTTAGAACTAAAACTACTTCGGATCAAATATATATACATTAGACAAAGAAATCATATAAAAACATTATTTTTAATCAAATCATTTTAATTAAACATCTTTATTACTATACGTCAATACGTAAGTCAATTTGGCTCTTTATTGACAACTCCTAGAAAGGTACATAATCACGTGACCAAATCATATAATTTAAACATATAAGAACATACTAAAACTCTATATTACAACCAATTAAAAAGTATTATACCGAAGTAAAACATCACAAAATAAATACAATCCGACCTGATGATGAAAACAATCAACCCCCTTCAGTCCATGGGCTAGAATTAAGCCCACGTGCATCCGCCTATTTCCAAACCCCACCCCAAATCAATCCCCTCTTCAAAATAAATTTGTTAATACGAGCACAATCTGATGGGCCCATTTTAAGACCCACGTACCGAAATTTTGGAAAATTTCGATTTTCTTTCAAGCTTTTCTTTGAGTTGCTTCAAAATTTTGACCAAATGCTTTCCAGTTATAGAAGGAAGTATTTCTTATTGCATGGCCTTCACAAAGAACCCAAGAGTTTACAATTTCTATGTCCAATGGGTTCAATAGCGCAATTAAAAGTACCCCTAAACCAAATGAAATATTGACGAAAAATCGGATATTTTTATTGAAATTGCGTAAGTTTGATGGTATAGAGAACCCAAAGTGCATCTCAATTTTCGACTCTGAAAATAGTTTTTAGTTTTTTAATCTATTTCTTCAATAAAAAATATGTTTATGTTACAGGGCAAATTGGAATTATTATTTCTCCAAGAACAAACTGGAATTCTGATTTGCCCTGGGTTAAATCCAGTGTGAATTGGAGTTCCAATTTCTACAAGGACAAATTGAGATACTAGTATCTAGATTTGCCCTAGGAGGATTACGGATCCTTCTGACTTCTCATTACAAAATGTAGTATAGTTAAGAACAGCGTCTCAAAATATGATATGAGGAGAATGTTTTGAAAAATACGGAGAATTTTATGTGACTCTAAATGTTTAACACCAAAAAATCTTACCCCTTCCCAACAATTCATTCCCAAAATTGTCAATTATTTCTCTATATTTTGATAAAAATAACCATCAAACGAAAAAATCTGCGTTGCATATTACAAAATTGCATGAATTCTTTCATGATTTGGTATTTTAAATCCTACTTGTCAGCTTAAACAAAATATTTGGTTGTAAATTGATTAAAAATGGAAATTTTTAGCATTATGGATTTGTCAAAATTCGTTATATGTGGCAAATTTTGAGGATTTATCTGCAAATATGCCAATTTATTGTTTCAACTAATTATAAGTTTTCTTAAAACTCAGCCTAGAAAAACAAGGAGTGTTCAATGTCACTCTAATTACTGAAAATCTTACCCCTACCCAAACAAAATTAAACTTTAAAATCCCAAAATTATGCCTGTGTGCAAAAGATGCACTTGATATATTGTTATTTGTAGTTTTAATGTCAAAATTCGGTAAATTGAATATTTTACGTTGTTGTGAAATTCAAAGTTAAATTGTTGAATAATGCACATGATCTGATTTGTGATATATAGGAATCTCTGTGTATTTTATTGCTTGAAAATGATATGTCATTGGACCTTTATACAATGTTTGATTTTTTCAAGCTGAATAAAATGAAATAGATTTGGTTGAATATGTGTCGTAAGGGGCAATATGTTTGTAATTTATGAGACTGTAGTTAGTCTAAGATGTTAAAAAGCATACATCCTAATTGCTAAGATATTCAATTTATTTTAATGGGCTGTGTGGCCATTTCGGAAATTAATTTTTCATCAGCAGCACTAGAACCAAAACATTAAAAATCCACGATTTAAAAAAAATGTTCAAAAATGCATAAAACCAAACGAAATCCGAATAATAAGTAATATCAAATATGGCTTAAATCTACTTAAAAATATAATACCGAGGTTGCTTTTAATTAGGATTCTGCGTATGCGAATGTCGACAACTTATATCTTCAGTGTAGATAGAATCAAAATATTTGAAATCCATATACCGGAATATGTGTACAGACTGATAGAGAACAAATTACAAATAAGATCTAATATCCTCGGGGACTAACATTCCACCAGCAGATGTATAGGCTAATTGGTAATAAATAACATAATACCGAAGTTGCTTTTAAACTGGATTCTGCATATGCGCATTTCGAAAATTTATGTCCCTGAGTGCAGATAAAATCAAAATATTGGAAATCCACATACCGAATTATGTGTAAAGACTGATAGAGTACAAATTACAAATATGATCTAATGGAAAAGCCAAAATCAGCGGAGGACAGAGCTATGAAAAAGGCAGATACTCCTTTGTATTTGATACAGTTTTGTCAAATTAAAATATTGCAAGTTTCTAATAAAATTGGTTTTCTGGCCAACACCGAAGTACTGGCTACTGTGTAGGTGAATACCTACGGGGACTTACTTTCCACCAGCAGAGGCATAGGCCAAGAGGTTATAAATTACATAATAACGAAGTTGCTATTAATTTAGGTGTGCATATGCGCATATCGACAACTTATGTCTCTTCAGTGCAGATAGAATCAAAATATCGGAAATCCATATACCGAAATATATATTACGTCTGATAGAGAACGAATCACAAATAAGATCAATAGAAAAGCCATAATTAGTTAAATAACCTTCTGCTATGAGCTTTAGTGAAAATACAAAAAAGTTCCCATTAAAGATTATCTTGTAATCATTTAGAGCCTGAATATTTCAAATGTTTCCTTAATTTTTTTGGGATGGGGTGCTTATATAGACATTTCTTAATCTGCATTTCGTCTGAAACTGAAATGTGTACACACAATTCAAATGATAATATTATTATAAACCATTCTTAAATCGGCCATTATTAAATATATATTCACATGTTTACGACCATTAAGTTAGAAAATCGAAATTGTAAAAAAAAAAATCTAATATTCCAAAAATTTCCATTTTTCAATAATTATACAACGAAAAATAAACTTTTATGGATTTAAATGGTTTTATTCCTATGTTGTATCACACTTGATAAGTTAGGCATAAAAACTAGATCAAATGACGAGGGTTGTTAATCTTAATGGAATTGACATCCTAAAATCGTCATTTTTGCAATTTTTTGCAGAGGGGGGGGGGTAAATTGTTTTGTATCCCATATCATTAAAGGACGTAAAGTGCCCAAACTTGTGGTCATTGTGAAGGTTATTAAATAAACTTTAATTTGGAACCAAATTTTAGCACATCTTTTATATCTTTAGACAAATCATGGAGCTTAAAAGATGAAACTTAGGTTTAAAGAAAATAAAAGAATTTTTTATAGTCTATGAGTGCAGATTATGCTCCAGTTAAGGTGTCTCATTGGTATTATTCCGCTAGTTTTGTCTAATAATTGTTCATTTAGGTTTCATTTAATATTAAGAAATTAAATACGAATATCAGAAAATAATTATTTAAAATGTAAAGAAACTTCCATAGTATTTAAAATTTTTATGCCTTATCACTTTTACAATATTTCATTTCAAAACCTGAACTAAAACATCGGAGTCTAAAATCTGTTGCTCGATTTTCAGAACACAGAAATTATGCAAGTGAGATAACTTAATAAAAAAATAAAAAGATATCATAAGAGAAATTAATATTTCGCAATTTTTACTCTCTTATTTCAACGGCGACCCCTAATTTTTATTTTGTATATGTAAATTGTATAAGGTATAAGGTTTCAAAACACATGTAAAGTATGAACAAAATCTATAAAAGAGTTTTCAAGCTATCCTCTCATATAACCATTTTCCTTATTATTTCTATGTACAAAAAAATTCAATTTCAGTTTTTTTCGCTTAAATGTATCGTGTCCCCAAATTTTATTTTTCATTTCGAACATTAGTGCAAATATGTTTCAATATAGAAAATGTTCACAAAATTCTATAATAGGAAACAAATACCCTGCAGACACCTTAATATTTTTTT
>MJUU01019360.1:66889-79643 GCA_002080025.1 Modiolus philippinarum
TTGCACTGAAAGTGTTTTCAGCCCGTGGACTACTTCTACCTACCGGGTTTGAAAACTTCATTTAAATCCATAGATACACATTTCATTTCAAGGTCACCCAGTAGCACCAAAAAAAAAAAACAAACAAACAAAAAAAAACAAAAAACCTCTTTCACAGCTCCTCACTGCTATGTTTTCTGCAATCAAAGATGGTCTGAAAAATTACCGCGATGAATTTTACCCTACGAGAAGCATGAATCAAATGTCGTTTTTAAAAAAAAAATCGAAATATTTCCTTGAATAGTTATCCTCAACCAGTCTTACGATTGCCATATATATCAAACATTTTTTTACTCTACATACTCTTTCATAAATGAAAACAGTAATTGCAGATTTAATACATCAATGATTCTGCACTAAATAAAAATACATTATATATCAGATACACCTTTTAAAAGAAGGGAAAGACAAAACATATTAAACACCACACTACTTCAAATAAGAAGCACACTGAGACTGACGTAATCAAAATGTTTTTGAACGACAATATTTTGTTAAATTCAGAGGTCGCGTTTTACAACAGACAAAAGGGATTTTTACGGGAGCTTATTGTGCGCCACTCCCAGCTGACCTGTTCCTTTACTCGTATTTGGCCAAGATTTTACAAGGGCTTACATAAAAAAAACAAAACCATTTAGTCCAGTCCTTTAATTTAAGCTTCCGCTACAACATGTACAAAGACGATGCACTTCCTCTTACAGCCGTTCCAGGTTACCATGTTGGATCAAAGATTGCAATCTTTCTACCTTCGGTAGATCAGACTGAGAATGTGTATCGATCTTTGTAGTTAAATGTCCAACATGCCAAGGCAAAATTCACACCTTGATGAATAGATTATAGTCCTTTTCATAGTTTAATTCAATGATTTATTTCTTGGTGAAAAAAATTTAACTCTGGGTAAAATATTAGTTATCACACAAGGACGGGGTTTGTCTGTATAAGATAACCCGACGACCGGAGGCTTGAGTTTATACAGACACACCAAGTCCGAGTGTGATACCTTATTTACATCCAAGCTAAATTATAAAGTGAAGAAAAAACCGATATACATCCTGAAAAATTATTTCCATACCTATAATGTCGTAAAATAAACATTCTATACTATAATGTCCATTATTGTGCCACCACAACGATTCTTTAACACGGTGATCCCAACGATTTGGTGATGTAATAGGTAAGGCAGAAGTGTTGTAAATTACACGACCCTGGTTCGAATGCCACTATTGGCAATTTTACTTTTTAAGGTTTAATAAATTTAATCCTTGAAAATTTTATGTATAGTAAAACATAAAATTTTACTACGTCAAAAACAAATGAACAGTCCTCAAATAGGAAAAAGAAGGGAAACGGGGAATGTGTCAAAGAGACAACAACCCAAAGGGGAGTAATAACAACTCAAAGCCACCATAAGATCTTTAATGAACGGTGCGGAAACCCCACACCCAACGGCAACATGTAACCATCTAATCAAGACTGGTATTTCACATCTCTTATTTTACGGTAATGTTTTACATAAGAGTAAAAAATACTTAAACTCGCCTAACAAACTTATAAAACCTTGAAATCGTCTAATTCATAGGGGTTATAATTACGTTGTCAAGTCATTACGTATTGCCTTCTTTGGTATTAACATTGATTTTTTGATAGGGTCTTTGCAATTTAACTAAACACATTCTCAATTTCTAAAATCTGTATTGTATGGACACGGGTTATGTATTCCGGTATATACATGAAATCATTATTCTAAATTCCCCACAGGAAGGGATCTTGGTGGAAGCTGTATACTGAGGGTACATAACTTACTTTGTCAGTTGGTGATGGGTCTGGAGCTGGCATGTCAGTTAACTGTTAGTAGTCTCTTGTGATTTCATGTTTTTGTCCGTATATTTAGTTCTTTCAGTTTCATTTTTCACAATTGACTCAGTCCTGTTGCCAACTGAATTTTACTGTTGTTACGATTGTTTTTTGATTTATCACATTGGCTGTAGGGGGATGGCTTGGATCCAATAAAACTAGTTTAACCCCGCCGCAGCAGGTTTGCGCGTGTCCTAAGTCAGGAATTTATTAATATGAAAAAGAAAGGAAATGGGGTAAATGTCATGGAGACAACATCCCATATCCAGGTTAAAACGACCAAAACATCTAGGGTTCACCATATGGTCTTCAACACAGCGAGGACTTTGAGTGTATTGACCTTTTTCTAGTTAGTTAACTTTATGTTTATAGGAGTCTAGGATGATGTTTATTTCGCTGGACTTGATTGCTCTTTGTTCAGGGGCTGACTCCGACCTGCCGTTGGGTGTGGGGTTCTCTCTCCGTTCATTGAAGATCTTATGGTGGCTTTGAGTTGTTATAACCCCCCTTTGGGTCGTTGTCTCTTTGACACATTCCCTTCTTTTTCTATGTCATATTTGTTTTCATTGACTAAAAATAATTTGCCTCTTATGGTCTGTAGTGATATTATTTATTGTTTCAAATTCTTTTTGTTAATGATTCAGTAATCTTGACTATTCTAAAGTTTAGTTGCCACCATTGATTTCTGACATTTACAATAGATATAATGGGAGTAAAGTACTCAGATTCCTACAATTTTACTTGTTCCAAGAAGCAAAATATGCTCATAAATATTGTTGTTTCTCTGATACAACGTGGAATAGTCTATAATTTCCTTGATGTGTGACTGTCAAGCTTGAAAGATCAAAGTCAGATAAATATGGTTTTTAATTAGACAGCTGAGTCTGCTATTGAAAGCAATATACGTTCATAGGTAAACCAAACAATGAACCAAATTTAGCTAGCAAGTAAAGGTAATTTGTTTGCAACATGCTAAGCTTAATTAGCGGTAATAATAAAAAATTAAGGAATATTAACATTAGATCTATCCTAATAGAAATTAAAGAAACAACTGATACACCTACTTCTGTTTCGTACCTAGATCTTTTGTTGTATATTGAAGAAGATGAAGATATGAAATGTAAGCTTAACGACAAACGTGATGATTTTATGAACTTTTCCTTTCTTAGTAGCAACATACAAACCTATACGGCCAAAGGAGTATACATTTAAAATCATTCTTCTGAGTTAGCTTTCTTGGGTGTTACAGTGGATGAAGATAGGAGTTTTCTTTTTTACGTTTACTGGGGACATAAGCTTCACAAAAATTGCTACAGACAGAGATTCATTGCAGGATCTGCCAGATGCACCACTTAGCCCATATACAAACTCCCAATCACTACATTGACTGCAGTAAGGTATGGTCTGAAAGCCTATTGTACGATCGGCGTGAATCAGATGTTGAATTTTTAAAAACTCCAAAGATCACCTTGAACAATTCTTCTCAAACAGTCTCGCATACTGCAATAGCATTCAAACTTGCGATATTTCTACCCGTTATACAACCCTTCAACATAATAAATTCAAACAGTAATTTCCGATCTAATACATCAGTGTTTCCGTACCAAAAACGGAGAACGCATGTATTCTTTTTTGGTAAAAGGAAATGATTAAACATATTTTGATAAGAACCATACTGAGTCAAGCAGGAAATTGAGTGAAAATGAGGTGATAAAGATGCTTGAATTTTTGTATCGAGAACATTTTTGATGAATGTTGCGGCTGCGTATTCAAAAGACAATAAGGATTCGTTTGGCAAAAAGGTGTGCACCATTTTTAGCTGACCTTTTCCTATATACGTATGAAGCAAAATTTTTACAAGGGCTAATGCAACAGAAACAAAACAGTTGGCTCAGACTTTTAATTTCAGCTTCCTAGAAACAGATGATATACTTCCCTTAATAACCTAATATTGAAAGATTTTCTACATCGGATCTACCCTAGTGATTTTATAATTAAATAGACAACAGGTACACCAAATTCTTTTTCATACCTTAACCTTTTGTTATATATATACGAGCATGGACGTCTGAAATCTAGGTTATATGACAAACGTGATGATTTTGACTCCATAATTGGAAACTTTCCACTTCTCAGCAACTTTATACCTGCCTTCACAACATATTATGCAGTGCAGGCCTGGAAAAGCGTAATGATTAATCGTAATCAATTGTAATCGATAACATTTTCTTCAGTAATATTGTGTCATGTGTAATCAAGCCCCCCCCTTTTTTTATAGAATACTTGTAATTGTAATTTAATCAATAGGGCCTGTAAGTCTCGTACAATTTTGGAACTTCCGGGATCAAAAAATTTACCCGGAAGTTACATCTTAAACAAAGATATATGACGTTTCAATCAAAAATTTGAACGTCATAATGCTCAGACGTCATGTTTTGGCGGGAATAGTTTTTGAATTGCCTGTTTATCGTGGATTCTCGTGAGTCACATGACGAGACTTACAGACCCTATTACAGTTGAAAAATATGAGTTAGCATCCTTACATTTTGATTACTTTATAATTACTTAGTCAGTCATGTTCGTGTAACATATATACCAGATATGTATACATATTTTGCCATATAAAATGAAAGAGGTTTATTCTTTTTTAGTTTTAAATTTGAAGAACTGAATTATTATTCTATTACATTAACTTATGCCTAATTTTAAATATATCAATCATAAGACAAACAATTAGTACTAAACTATCTCCAGTTGAAAATGAGGTCCATTCTTTTGAAATTTTAAACATAATAAGTTTAAAATTGAATACACTGCAAAAAGCCTGAGATACAAATATATCTAATTTTTACTCTTAAAATGATCTGTTATTCTTCAAAGAAATAATATTCATTTACTTTCCTTTAATAACTATTTATATGTTTTAATAAATAAGATTCCAGGTAATCAGGTCTTTTGACAAAAAATGACATGCCTATAACTTTTATAATAATGCAGGTGTCAAATAAAAAAAATATATTGTTGAAATTGATTAGTGTACAATACTAGACACAAGCTATTGTCAGATTTAAACAATAATTTCAAAACCATTTCTTAGTCAATTTTCTATTTGTTATTAGAGAAACTGTGAGACATATCTCATTTCCAACTCAGAAAAAGACACAGATCTAACAATGTCTTTTATGAAAATTTTTATGGTATCTATCATACAAAAATTATCACACCACTAAAAATTATTATATAATTATGATCACTGCAATGTCATCATGGTCATTGTAACAACAGATACCTCTATTGTATTTTCAACCAAATTACAGGGAATTAGTTGAAGTAATGAACTCAAAATATGAAGTATGTAGCATGTATTTAATTCATTTAATTTTGTGTCAGCAAATCACCTTTGCATGAAAAGTGTAAATGTATGTTTAAACAGTTATCTCTGTTCAATCTTGCGACGACATGTGTAATCATAAGTAATCACTTGTAATCATGATTACAACTAAGGAAAATAATATAATGTAATCAATTTCAAATAAAAAATGTTGTAATTGTAATGTAGTTGATTACATTTTTAATGCAAAGTAATTGCAATGTATTCAATTACATTCAAAAGTAATCGACTCTATCCCTAATATAGTGTATATTCAATTTAATCATCACTGTAGAGCTTGTAGTCCATACAGTGACTTTATGTGGATCACAGTTACTGTCACAAAAACTGCTGCGTCTGGGCTATGTTCTATCATTGTTACTTTCTTCCCTTCAGAAATTTTATGGCCATTACCACAACATCAAAGAAATTATGAAATATCGGTTTCACAAATAAGAATGTCATTTTCAGCTAGAGTCAGGTATTCTCGGAATTGACATCACCGATTCTTGCTATACCTTGGATTGACCAAGTGACAGTTTGATGAGCGATGTATACAGAACAGGACATGATTATCCTTCCGGAACACCTAATGCCAATCTTTTAGAGAGTTCACACTGTTGACGCTTTAATTTGTATTGTTGTATTTGTTAGGCCAGCATTTCGTGGTTGCCTAGTGACTCT
This sequence comes from Modiolus philippinarum, assembly GCA_002080025.1. Lineage (NCBI taxonomy): Eukaryota > Metazoa > Mollusca > Bivalvia > Mytilida > Modiolidae > Modiolus > Modiolus philippinarum. Next base: position 72,837 of record MJUU01019360.1, read on the forward strand.
AATATTCCGTTTCTGATGTTTTACTTTTTCCTTGTCTCTTGGCTTTGATTTATGTAATCTTGTTCTTTATTCCTTCGGCAGTTGTTTTGCAACTCTTTGCAGGGGGTACATTTTATTGTATCCCCACATCATTAAAATGGCGTAAATGTGTTCATTGTAAGAAATATTAAATTAGCTATCGTTTAGTACCAAAATGCAGTACAAATAACCGTTCTTTAGAAAATTATAGAGCTTCAAACATGAAACTTAGATTAAAACGAAAATCCCAAGATTTTTCGTGGTATACTGTAAAACTGGCGTTATACTGCCTACGAGAGCAGGTTATGTTCGTGTTAACGTGTTTTATTTTGAAGAGAGGGCATTGCACGACCGAAGCAAAAGTAAAAAAAAGATCTCGTTAACGTGTCTGCAGGGTATTATTATCCTATTATAGGTATTTTTTAAATTTGTTCAAAATTGTTCACAATATTAAATAAAATTAATGGGTCACCGTGTATTTAAGTACAAAATTTGAAATTGAAAATTTCATGTTTTTACAAAGAAATGATAAGGAAAATGACTATATGAGGGGAAAGCTTTGAATATCTTTTATATATTTTGTTCATACTTTGCATGTGTTTTGACGTGATTATATACATATAGTTTACATATAAAAATACAAAATAGGAGTCACCGTTGAAATAAGAGAGATACATTACGAAATGATAATTTTTCAAGTAATATCTATGTTAGATTCTTTGATCAAATTATCTCGCTTTCATAATTTCTGTGTTGTGTAAATCCACCAATAGATCTAAAGCTTGTGTGTTTTAGTTTACTTTGTTGTAATGAAAATGTTGTATAAGTGATAACAAACAATAATTTGAAATACATTTGAATTTTTTTTTACATTTAAGATAACTATTTTGCTAAATTTCTTAATGAATGAAACCTAAGCGAACAAGTATTACACAAAAATGGCGGAATAATACCATTGAGACAACTTAACAGGTTGGAGAGGGGATGCGCAGAAAAGTTTCACATGAGAGTACATCAAAGATTGTAATATCTTTGGTGAATGAAAAAAAAATCATAATTTCTCGAATGAAGCACATCAGCCAAGAGAATAAGACGAAGACTTTCTTGCATGAGTGATGGATATACCGGCCGTTGATTTTGATCCAATGTGAGTAGCTATTTATTCTGTAAAATATGAATTCAAAAGCCCTATACCTCAATCGGTGAAGCAAAGCAACGCCCTATTTGGCATGCTTCCTACTGTGAAGTTTTACCATTTGTAATGTTTCTTATTACATTCTGTTGTTGTTGATTCTTTAAAACAAACAGTTCTGGTTGATACTTTTACGAGTTAAGACGTTGGCATTTCCTTCTTGATCGCCTTACCTCGAAATGACTGTTCACGTAAAAATTCAAATATTCATTCCACTTTAAATTACTGGGTAAAAAAGAAGAAATCAAGCCAACAAGTTTTATTATGTTGACCATTTTGCTGGAAATTAACCCCGCATCATCTATGAAACATTTCCCTGTTTATAATCTCTGCTACTTCGGGAAGAATCTTTTTCCCTTACTTAACAAGACAACTTGCTTAAAGTTAAATTTCATTAAGACCAACATTATACACATATTCATGGGAATCAAGGAAAAAGCAATAACCATTCATTAAGCCCAATAAATATGCAGTTAGATTACAATGTATCATTCTCAAGTATATACTCTTGCCCTGAAAAAGACGTACCAATGCAATGAAGTGTAGTATAGTAAATGCACACAAGGAAAAGTCTCAACTGACACAAAATAACACATCCGTTTAATCGGAATTCGTTGCTAGATGTCAAGCAACGCTACATCAATGACTTTGTACCAATGGATGCATGGTTGTCAACAAACAAAAAATGGACCCACAACGTGTTCTTACAATCGCTGTCAAAAAGACAAAGGACAGGAGACAATCACAACGCTTAAACAACCGGAGGATATCCCTCGAATCAAAAGAAAGAAAGCTTGGCATAATAAATTCTTGAATATTGGGCACAATAAATGGTTTTTCAGAATAACAATTTGACATTACAAAATAGAAATGCAAAACATTAAAAGTATTAAAGTGTATCTATATAAAAAAATTCTCTCAAGCACAAGTACACCATAATTGAACTGATATAGATCATATATATCTTGCACGGAAAATGTTTTTACAGACTCCACACTGCACATGTTATTCTTCTTATTTGAATAAACTATACATTCTGCCTAGCAATAGATGCCAATTTTTCCCCTCGTTTGAAATATTGGCTCTTGCAAGATCGTTAAAACTTTGGAAATGATTTTAATTTTAGTCACTTGTTAGCGGATGTTTTGACAGCTAAACTTGAAAATTTGAAATCCAGAAATATTATTCAATAATGCTCACCACCTTTGTATTTGATATAAACATATCCAAGGTGATAAATTTATCATACATTGTGCAATATAATTATAGCAATCATTAGATAAACTAGTAGAATTTTTTTGTGTCTGTGAAGAAACATTTATATCATTTGATCTACCATTAGCAACATTCATGTAATGTTTCTTTAAAATGTATTCAGCGGTCCTCCAGGAAAGATCGGTATGCATTTCACAATAGGGTCCAATGTTAAATGTATTTCCTGCTTGCAGCCATCTTTGACGACGGATCTCCACCAAAGTAATAACACTTGTTCAGTACTCTATAAATGTAATTTATGAAGAATTTTGTTTAAATCCATTCAGCTGTTGTTTAAAGTATAAGCTAACAACAGAATGACGGTTGACGGTCGCAATATAATGACAAAAGCTCACTTTGGTATTCAAGGTAAGCTAAAACAAGGAGAAGTGTACAAAATACTGCTCTGTCACCTATAATAACACACTTAAATGTATATTTAACTTTTTGGAGATTTAATGTTGATATTATAACAATTCGTCCTTACACGTAATCTGTTCATGGACCCAAGAACCTAAACGGGTTGCAGTTTTGTTACCAGAAATAAACCTTAATTGATATAATGAAGAACTATCAAGTTGTATTGCTAGGACCTAAATCTAAGCATGACAGATACTCTGCACGTCAAAACGATATACTCACAATTTTCTGACAATCTAATATGTATCCAACAGTAATCAGGATAATATTAAAACTCAGTGCAAACTATCTTGATTGAAAAATAGCGTTTAATGCATTCGAGTCACCTGTTAAGATATTTAAAAATGTAATGAATTAGCAATTGTGGAAATATTGAACCACTAGATTAAATAATTTAGCTTTTATCCCCTTTTCTTTTACATTTGAAGTCCTTTCAATAATGTATAAGTAATTCATATTGTGTCCATGATGACTCCTACACTTTAATTATATTTGTCTCTCCAAAGTTGGTTTTAGTAATTAGTGTTTACTTACCTGTACATTGACCTAATGGTGTTCTTTCTTCTACCCTTTTCTTCCCTTCCATGAGCTGTTTATTATTTGCAGCCATGGATGTTATAACTAAACCAGGATTGATAGCATTTACCCTTATCTGGAATTAAATGGCTTATATAAATAAGCAGGACAAGCTCACCCTTCCGGAGCACCTAATGTCACTCTCAGTTTCACTGGAGTTTACACTGTGAGTGCCTTTGTTTTGAATGTTGTAATTCCTGTTTCTGTGCTTTGTATCTGTCTGGCGTCGTTGTTTTTTTTTGTGTCTAACGTCATTGTTTTCGGTGTTCTCGTTTTGGCCGTGTCTTTGGACGTCGATTTTTGTAAATTTCACTCCTTTGTTCCTTCGGTATTCTACTGTCGTTCTTTTATAAGTACTGTTTAAGTGCAACTCTCATTGGTGTTGTTTTGGAATAATGTTTTTTTTTTTCTTAAATTAAAATAGTGACATAGCACGGAGTTGGGTGCATGACAAACCACAAAATTGCAATATATTCCTGAAGTATACTAAATGTATCGATCTTGTTAATTATATGTAATTTATGAATATCTTGCCAAATATGATTTTAATTTATGTTGCCTCTTTATCAATATTCGTTTTCCAGTTCCACTGAAAGAATTTAAGACTCCTCTTGAATACAAATTGTTTAGTTGTAATTATTAACATAAAGTAAAAATCATTGAATAACAATATTCTAAGTAATAAGTTAGGTTAAGTTTTTTAAGCGATTGCAAATGCTAAATATTCTAAGCTTCTTTTATGTTTGAATCTTTTGTTGGGATCTGGGTATAGCCGAACTGATTATATTGAAATATGTTTGCGATTGAATTTAAACCCTTATTTTAGTTTTTGACGATGAAAAGGCACTTTGCCTCGACAGATGAATTCCAAATATTGAAAATATGATCATTTCTCAAATATATACCTAACCTCTTTTTCAAACATTTGTTTAAATACAAAAATCAATACATTTATAACAGTCATTGAGAAAAACGTTGTTCTTACAATTTTAATTTATTTTTTCTCTCCGACCGTTTTGAATTATATTACTTATATGTATAAAGAATATAAGTATTATACGATAAATTGTAATAAATATGCTAAAGATTCAACTGATCCTTTAAAAAAGTAATTATTGAGATAAGGGTTAGTATTTCTGGATTTGTTAAGATTTCAAAATAAGTCGATTTTGATATGCTAAACATTTTTGCAATCAAAGAAGACTCCTATCTGCTATTCAATTATACAGTAAGGATAACAATAAACACCTGCAACGGCCAAAAACTTGAATCAAATGGCACAATCAACCGGGAAACCGCACCTGACGCATAACACACAAGCGTAGATAATGATAGGAACCGGTTTAATACCTTCAAATATGTATATTTGAGGGTATTATAATTTTTTGATTGAAAAAAGCAGAACATTAAAAAAAAACAAAAAAACAAAAAACAGAAAAAAAAAAACAAAACAAAAAAAAAACAAAAAAACACAAAAACAAAACATAACAAAAAAAAAATAAAATAAAAATAAAACCAAACCCCCCAAAAAATAAATAAAATAAAAAAAAGATAGTGATAAATAAGATAGGTAAATAATGAAACAAGAAAACAGCAATGTTGAAATAGATTTGCAATTGCAAGCAATAGCCGATGTTACCCTAGACTTCCCATTCTATGATTTCACCTAATTTGCAGCATCAAAATCTACCTAGAAATCAGTTTTCGTTGAAATCCGACAATGTTGAAATTTTGGCGGCCATTTTGAATTTTATTTTTGTAAAAAAAAATCGTCTCCTGATGTTTATCTAAATTCATACCAAAATTCATTGGATTACATCCATGCATTCCAAAATAATCGATCAGACAATCTTTATTGGAAAAATAAGAATATTAATAATAGGTGGTAACTGTGATCGCAAGCGAAACACAAAAGTCTCCCAAACGAACTCCAATATCGGATTTCAAGGCATTACGAGACTTCCTCAAGAAAAAAAATTGGGCAGGGGCCCCCCTTATAAATTAGTTTCTACATATTGCTGAAATCAAATTATTACATGTAGAAGAAAACATGTTTTTCATAAAATTATAGGTTTCTGGCTTGATTTCCATGGCAACAAAACGCACTATCATCCTTTGCATCCAATTTCATACCTTGTTTCAAGAAAAATTTGGGCAGGGGTTCCCCTCATTATTACTTAGTAATACATATAGTTTTAACAAAAATATAACAATTAATAATAATAGTAATTACGATTTTCTCAAAAATAAAAGTTTTTTTGTATAGTTTCCATGGCAACCTTGGTTAATTTTAAATTCCCTACCAATTACAATCAATTTTAAAAAACCTCTTAAAAGAATTGGGCAGGGGTTCCCCTTAGAACCTATGAAATACATATATCTCAAAATTCCTGCTTTTTTATCAGAAAACCTTATCTTTCTAAAAAATAAAACAATAGGCTTCTGGTAATGTTTCCATGACTCAAATGACTTTTTGTAAAACAAACAATGGGCAGGGGTTCCCCTTATATCCTATGTAAAACATATTTCTAAAAAATACTTCCTTTTTTTATCAGAAACCACATTTAAGAAAATAAATAAATTTCTGGTTTTGTCCCTATGGCAACCAAAGGCTCTTTGTCCATTACATCCAATTTCAAACCTCTTACCAGAGAAAATTTGGGCAGAGGTTCCCCTTATAACCTATGTAATACATATTTCTCAAAATTCCTTCTTTTGTATCAGGAAACTAGATTTTTAAAAAAAGTTTCTGGTTTTGTTTCCATGGCAACCACATGGTCTTTTGACCCTCACATTAATTTTTTTTACAATTACATCCATTTTCAGACCCTTTCCAAAAAAAAAAAAAAAATAAAAAAAAAAAATAAAATAAGATAAAAAGAAAATAAAAAAAAAAAAGAAAAAAAAATTGGGGCAGGGGTTCCCCTTGTATTTCGCAAAATTACTTCTTTCTTATCAGAAAACCTGATTTTTCAAAAAAAAAATCTGGTTTTGTTTCTATGGCAACCAAATGCTCTTTGTCCATTACACCCATTTCAGACCTCTTTCCAAAGACAATTTGCGCAGGGGTTCCCCTTATAACCTATGTAAAACATATTTCTAAAAATTCTTTCTTTTTTATCAGGAAACCAAATTTTAAAAAAAGAATAAGGTTTTGGTTTTGTTTTCATGGCAACCAAATGCTTTTTTGTCATTACGCACAATTTCAAACCCTCTCCCCCCAAATATGGACAGTTGTTCCCCTTATAACCTAGTATGTAATACATATTCCTCAAAATTCGTTCTTTTTATCAGAAAACCAGATTTGAAAAAAGGGGTTTCTGGTGTTGTTTCCATGGCAACCAAAT
>MJUU01019360.1:79740-93282 GCA_002080025.1 Modiolus philippinarum
CAGTTGTTCCCCTTATAACCTAGTATGTAATACATATTCCTCAAAATTCCTTCTTTTTATCAGAAAACCAGATTTCAAAAAAGGGGTTTCTGGTGTTGTTTCCATGGCAACCAAATGCTCTTTACAAATAACATCCAATTTCAGACCACTTTCCAAAAAAAATGTGGGCAGCGGTTCTCCTCATAACCTATATATCACATATTTCTCAAAATTTCTTCTTTTTAATCAGAAAACGCAATTTAAAAAAAAATATCGTTCTGGTTTTGTTTTCTTCGCAACCACATGCTTTTTTGTCATTACACATAATTTCAGATCCTTTTCATTTTGGCACGGGTTCCCCTTATAACCTTTGTAACACATATGTTTCATATTTCCTTCTTTTTTAATCAGAAAACCAAATTTCTCCAAAAAAAAAGTCTGGTTTTGTTTCCATGGCAAGCAATTACATTTTTTACCATTACAACAAATTTCAGACCCTTTCAAAAAAAAGACGGGCGGAGTTCATATTATAACATAGGTCAAACATATTTCTCAAAATTCCCTCTTTTTATAAAAAAAAAACAAAAAAAACAACAACAAAAAAAAAATGGATTTAAAAAAAAAAGTTTTTGTGGTTTTGTTTCCATGGCAACGAAATGCTCTTTTGTCCATTACAACCAATTTCAGACCTCTTTCCAAGGAAAATTTGGGCAGGGGTTCCCTTTATAACCTATATAATACGTATTGCAAAATATAATCATCAGGATAAACTATTTTCTAAAAATTTCGATCTTTTTGTTTGGTTTCCATGACAACTAAAGTTATTTTGAAATTTCAAAAGCTGTAGAACCCTTTCTTACATTACAAACACCTTTCCTATGAAGTTTCATGGAGCTAGTATTAAAAGTTTTTGAGATACAGTGAAAAGTATGGTGTAAATACAGTGAAATATGCTCAATTTCATTTTCCTATAGGGTTAACATTGGAGACCCCACACCCTTTTGAGCCCCCAAATGTACTCTAAATGAACCTTCTTTAGAAAAAAAAATTGTGCCTTGCACAACTAGATATATTGGGCTAACTTCTCGAAAAGTTTCAAAGATCTAGGTCTGAGGGTCTCTGAAATCTGCTTCGGACAACTTTATCCGGAAGAAAAGAAAGAAAGAAAGAAAGAAGAATAAAAACTAGATTTGCAATTGCAAGCAATAGCTGGTGTCGCCCCAGACGTCCTAGTCGATGATTCCATCTTGTTCGTAGCATCCAAATCTACCTAGAAATTAATTTTCATTGAAATCAGACAAAGTTAAAATTTTTACGTATTTTGACAGCCATCTTGAATTCCTTCCTCTCATCTTATTAAACATTAATACAAAATATGAACAAATTCTGCAATTCAGTTTCTGATTTATTGAATCCTCAATATTTTGACGTAAAATGGCAGCCATCTTGAAAATGGCAGCCATTTTTTAAAAATTTTTGTTAGTGCATGCACATCTTCTTATGGTGGTTAAACTTTGTGCCAAGTATGAATGAATTCTGTTCAGGCATCTTTGAGAACGAAGCCAGACAAAAATCCTTTGAAGAAAATAAAAGAGAAAAGCAATAACAATACTAGATTTGCAATTGCAAGCAATAGCTGATGTCACCCCAGACATCCAAGTCGATGGATCATCTTGTTCGTAGCGTCAAAATCTACCTAGAAATAAATTTTCATTGAAATCGGACAATGTTGAAATTTTTACGTAATTTGGCGGCCATTTTGAATATGGCGGACATTTTGCAAATATTTTTCGCATGAATTCCTTCCTCTCATCTTATTCAACATTAATACAAAATGTGAACAAATTCTGCCATTCAGTTCCTGATTTATTGAATCCTCAATAATTTAACGTAAAATGGCGGCCATCTTGAAAATGGCAGCCATTTTGAAAATGTTTTGTTAGTGCATGCTCATCTTCTCATGGTGGTTCAACTTTGTGCCAAGTATGAATGAATTCTGTCCAGGCATCTTTGAGATAATAGCCGGACAAAAATCATTGGAAGAAAATAAAAGAGAAAAGCAATAACAATACTAGATTTGCAATTGCAAGCAATAGCTGATGTCGCCCCTGGCAGCCAATTCGATGCTTCCATCTTGTTCGCAGCGTCAAAATTTACCTAGAAATCAAATTTTGTTGAAATCGGACAAAGTTGAAATTTTGACGTATTTTGGCGGCAATTTTGAATATGGCGGACATTTTGCAAATATTTTTCGCATGAATACCTTCCTCTCATCTTATTCAACATTAATACAAAATATGAACAAATTCTGCCATTCAGTTCCTGATTTATTGAATCCTCAATAATTTAACGTAAAATGGCGGCCATCTTGAAAATGGCAGCCATTTTGAAAATGTTTTGTTAGTGCATGCTCATCTTCTCATGGTGGTTCAACTTTGTGCCAAGTATGAATGAATTCTGTCCAGGCATCTTTGAGATAATTCGCCGGACAAAAATCATTGGAAGAAAATAAAAGAGAAAAGCAATAACAATACTAGATTTGCAATTGCAAGCAATAGCTGATGTCGCCCCTGGCAGCCAATTCGATGCTTCCATCTTGTTCGCAGCGTCAAAATTTACCTAGAAATCAAATTTTGTTGAAATCGGACAAAGTTGAAATTTTGACGTATTTTGGCACCCATCTTGGAAATGTCGGCCATTTTGATTTTTTTTTTGCTGCATGCCCATCTTCTAATAGTGATTCAACTTTTTGCTAAATACAAATGAAATCTGTCAAGGCATGTTTGAGATTTGATGATTTTTATGAAAATCAGACATACGAAAAACACTGACGTAACTTGGCAGCCATCTTGAAAATGGCAGCCATTTTGAATTTTTTTAAGTGGAGGCACAACTTCATAAAGTGATCCAACTTTTGTAGCAAATATGAATGAATTCTGTCCAGGCATCTATGAGAACGAAGCCGGACAAAAATCATTAGAAGAAAGAAAGCGGAATAATAATAATAATAACAAGTAATAACTGTGTTCGCAAGCGAAACACAAAAGTCTCCCAAACGAACTCCCATATTGGATACCAAGGCATAACGAGACTCCCTTTTGAAAAAAAAATTGGGTAGGGGTTTCCCCTCATAACCTATGTGAAAAAAAATAATAATTTCTGGTTTGCTTTTATGACAACCAAATTCTCTTTTGTCCATTTCAGACCCTTTCCAAAAAAATTTGGCAGGGGTTCCCCGTAAAAGCTGTGTAATACATATTTCTCAAAATTCCTTCTTTTTTATCAGAAAAACCTGATTTTCCCAAAAAATATGCTTTTGGATTTGTTTCCATGGCAACCAAATGCTCTTTTGTCCATTACATCCAATTTCAGATCTTTTTCCAAAGAAAATTTGGGCAGGGTTCCCCTTATAACCTATTTAATACATATTTCTCAAAATTCCTTTTTTTGTCAGAAAACTAAATTTTTCAACAAAACATACGTTTCTGGTTTTGTTTCCATTGCAACAAAGTGCTCTTTTGTCCATTTCATCCAATTTAAGACCGTTTCCAAAAAAAAAAATGTGGGCAGGGGTTCGCCTTATAACCTATTTAATACATATTTCTCAAAATTCCTTTTTTTTTGACAGAAAACTCAATTTTTCAACAAAAAATACATTTCAGGTTTTGTTTCCATGGCAACAAAGTGATCTTTTGTCCATTACACCCAATTTCAGAACCTTTCCAAAAAAAATTTGGGCAGGGGTTTCCCTTATAAGCTATGTAATACATATTTCTCAAAATTCCTTCTTTTTTATCAGAAAACCCGATTTTCCCCAAAAATATGCTTTTGGTTTTGTTTCCATGACAACCAAATGCTCTTTTGATCATTACACCCAATTTCAAACCTTTCCCAAAAAAAAAAAAAAAAATTGGGCAGGGGTTCCCCTTATAAGCTATGTGATACATATTTCTCAAAATTCCTTCTTTTTTATCAGAAAACCTGATTTTCCCCCAAAAATATGCGTTCGGTTTTGTTTCCATGGCAACCAAATGCTGTTTTGTCCATTACATCCAATTTCAGATCTTTTTCCAAAGAAAATTTGGGCAGGGTTCCCCTAATAACCTATTTAATACATATTTCTCAAAATTCCTTTTTTTGTCAGAAAACTCAATTTTTCAACAAAACATACGTTTCTGGTTTTGTTTCCATTGCAACAAAGTGCTCTTTTGTCCATTTCATCCAATTTAAGACCGTTTCCAAAGAAAATTTGGGCAGGGGTTCGCCTTATAACCTATTTAATACATATTTCTCAAAATTCCTTTTTTTTGTCAGAAAACCCAATTTTTCAAGATAAAATATGTTTCTGCTTTTGTTTCCAAAGCAACAAAGTGCTCTTTTATCTATTACACCCAATTTCAGACCCTTTCCAAAAATAAATTTGGGCAGGGGTTTCCCTTATAACCTATTTAATACATATTTCTGAAAATTCCTTGTTTTTGTCAGAAAACTCAATTTTTCAACAAAAAATGCGTTTCTGTTTTTTTTTTCCATGGCAACAAAGTGCTCTTTTGTCCATTACACCCAATTTCAGACCCTTTCCAAAAAAAAAAAAAAAATTTGGGCAGGGGTTCCCCTTATAAGCTATTTAATACATATTTCTCAAAATTCCTTGTTTTTGTCAGAAAACTCAATTTTTCAACAAAAAATGCGTTTCTGTTTTTTTTCCATGGCAACCAAATGCTCTTTTGTCCATAATACCAAATTTCAGACCCTTTCAAGAAAAAATTGGGCAGGGGTTCCCCTTATAAGCTAAATAATACATATTGCTGTAATTAAAATACTATTATCAACAGAAACTTCTATTTCCCCAAAATTTCCATTTTTTGGTATGGTTTCCATGGCAACAGTAGTTATTTTGAAATTTCCAATGCTGTGGACCCCTTTCTTACATAACCCTTATCTTTCCCATGAAGTTTCATGGAGCTAGTGTTTATAGTTTTTGAGAAACAATGAAGTATATGATGAAAATCATTCAAAATTTCATTTTCCCATAGGATTACTATAGGACGACCCCACCCCTATTTGACACCCCCAAAAGTACCCTTAATGGACCCCCTTTGAAAAAAGTTTTCTCACTGCACATTTAGATACATAGGGCTAGTATGCTACCAAGTTTGAAAGCTCTAGGTCTTATGATCTCTGAGATTTTAAATGGACAAGTTCATTGCGACGAGAATAAAGAAAGATGGAAGAATAATAATAATAATAATAAGAAACGCAACAAAAACAATAAGTCTCCCAACTTCGTTTGGGAGACTTAATAATAATAATAATAGAGAACAGACAAAAAAACAATATGTCGTCCCGACTACGTCTGGGGCGACATAATAAGAAACACAACAAAAACACTAAGTCTCCCAACTTCGTTTGAGAGACTTAATAACAAGTATTTATTGTGTTTGGATGCAAACGCAAACAGTCTCCAAAACGAACTCACATATCAGAATTCAAAGGCTTTCGATTAGATCCATAGGTTCTAAGAAATCTTCCTGTGCACTTTGGATTTTCCCCGCCTTTTAATCCGTTACTGTTGCAACGGTCACCATTTTTTTAAGTCATAGTGAACAGAATCCCATTCTACACAACTAGACAACCTGCCTGTAAAATTTCATCCAATTCTGTGCACTTTGATTTTTCCAACCTTTTGTCCGTTTCCAAGGCAATTGTCGCCATTTTTAAGTATTGGAGAGCAAAACCCCAACCTACACATGTAAGACAACCTTCCCGTAAACTTTAATCCAATTCGAAGAACTTTGATTTTCCCGACTTTTTTGCGTTTCCATGGAAACGGAGGCAATTTTGGAAATTCCAAAACCAAAAAGACTATCTTAGCATCAGTATCTATGATCCTTTCCAGTTTCATGAAGTTTTGATGAATGGTGTCCGAGAAATCGAATGAACAAACTTGAGGCGGAAGACGGAAGAAAAAAAGAATGAAAAGTAGATGTGCAATTGCAAGCAAAATCTGATGTCGCCCCTGGCAGCCAGTTTGATGCTTCCACCTTATTCGCAGCATCAAAATCTACCTAGAAATCATTTCTCGTTGAATCGGACAATGTTGAAATTTAGACGTATTTTGGCAGCCATCTTGAAAATGGCGGCCATTTTCAAAACTTCACATGGTAGTTCAGGTGTGTGCCAAGTATCAAGTATCAAGTGATTCGGTTCTGGCAAAATCTGAGAAGACCTGTGGACAAAATCATTGGCAGTAAAATAATAATAACAAGTAATAACTGTGTTCGCAGAGCGACACACAAGTCTCCCAACCGAAATCCCATATCGGATTCCTGGCAAAATTGACAAAATTTGAGCAGGGATTCCCCTTATAATTTACATAATACATATAGTTAAAATCAATCATAAAATACAGATGAAATCACGATTTTATCAAAATTGTAGCTTTTTGGTTTGGTTTCCAAGGAACCTAATACTCAATAATAAAGAAAAGCAAATTCCAAACCTCGTTTAAAAAAAAAATGGACAGGGGTTCCCTTTATAAATCCAATTATATATCGGATTCCTGGCAATTATGAGACCCCCTTTTAACAAAAATCTAAGAAGGGATTCCCAATATAATTTACGTTATACATATAGTTAAAATCAATCATAACATTCAAAAGAAAACACGTTTTTCTCAAAATTGTAGCTTTCAAGGCAACAAAATGTTCATAATGCAGTACAACTAATTCTAAACCTCTGTTTAAAAATACGTGGGCAGGGGGTTCCCCTTATAACATGTATAACCTAATGATACATATTGCTGTAAGAAAATACAATTATCAACATTAAATACTATTTTCTCAAAATTTCAATCTTTTTTGGTATGGTTTCATGGCAACAGTACTAATTTTGAAATTTCAAATCCTGATGAACTTTATCTGATATCACACACAACCTTTCTATCAATTTTTAGGCAGTAAGTGTTAATAGTTTTTTAGTTACGGTGAAACATTCAAAATTACAATTTCCAATAGATTTACTGTAGGATGACGCCACCCCATTTTGAGCCCCACAATATACCCTTATTGGACCCCACTAAGAAAAATATTTGCTGTTTCCACATTTAGATATATGGGTCTAATATCCTCCAAAGTTTAAAGACTCTAGGTTTAATGGCCTCTGAGAAAATCAATGGATAAGTTCATTGCGACGAGAAGAATGGTAAAGAAGAATAATAATAACAAGTGATAGTGAAACACAAAAGTCTCCCAAACGAACTCCCATATCGGATTTTAAGACATTATGAGATTCCCAGAAGAAAAAATATTGGACAGGGGTTCCCTTTATAAATTAGTTTATACATATTGCTGAAATCAAATTATTACATGTAGGGGAAAACAAGTTTTCTTAAAATTAAAGGTTTGTTGCATGGTTTCCATGGCAACCAAATGCACTTTTTACCATTACATCCAATTTCATACCTTGTTTTAAAAAAATTGGCCAAGGTTCCCCTTATTACCTAAGTAATACATATAGCTGTATTCAAAATACAATTTACAATTATCAAGAGTAATAACATTTTTCTAAAAATTCTGAGTTTTTTATTTAGTTTCCACGGCAACCATAGTTATTTTGAAAATTTCCCATCCATTACAAACATTTTAAACACCCTTCCAAAAAAAAAAGAAAAAAAATGGGCAAGGTTTCCCCTTATAATGTAAGTAATACATATTGCTATTATCAAAATACTAATATGAACAAAAACTACTATTTGCCCAAAATTTCCATTTTTTGTATGATTTTAATGGCAACGATAGTTATTTTGAAATTTCCAATGCTTTGGAACCCTTCCTTACATTACCTCACCTTTCCAATGAAGTTTCATAGAGCTAGTATTTCTAGTTTTTGAGAAACAGTGAAGAATATGTCAAAAAACATTCAAAATTTCATTTTCCAATAGGATGACTCCATCCCTTTTTGATACCCAAAAACTACCCTTTAAGAACCCCCTTTTGAAAAATGTTTAATGATTGCACATTCAGATAGATAGGGCTAATACGCTACAAAGTTTGAAACCTGTAGGTCCGATGGTCTCTGAGATCTGCTTCGGACAACTTTATCCGGACGAGAAGAAAGAAAGATGGAAGAATAATAATTATAAGAAACGCAACAAAAATAATAAGTCTCCAAACTTCGGTTGGGAGACTTCATAACTAGATTTGCAATTGCAACCAATAACTGATGTCGTCCCTGGCAGCCAATTTGATGTTTCCATCTTGTTCCCAGCGTCAAAATCTACCTAGAAATCAATTTTCGAACAAATCGGACAACGTTGAAATTTTGACGTATTTTGGCGGCCATCTTTTAAATGGCTGCCAATTTTAATTTTTTTTTCGCAGCTTGCATCCCGCGTTATGGTGATCTAACTACCTCCCAAGTTTCTTTTGATTACATAAAACTGTTCTCTCAAAATAGTCCGGACAATAATGTGTGGAAGAACAATAATGAGAACAAGTTAAAAATGTGTTTATTGCGACTGGAAGAATGGTAAAGAAGAATACTAATAACAAGTGATAACTGTGTTCGCAAGCGAAACACAAAAGTGTCCCAAACGAACTCACATATCGGGTTCCTGGGCATTATGAAACCCCCCTTTTGAGCAGGGGTTCCCCTTATAATTTACTTTATACATATTGTTGAAATCAAAACATACAACACAGCAGAAAAAAAACGATTTTCTCAAAGTTTTAGCTTTCAGGCTTGGTTTCCATGGCAACCAAATGCTCCATTATCCCCAACAATGAATTTCATACCTTGTTTTAAAAAAAAGATTGGGCAGGGGTACCCCTTATAACCTAAATGATACATATAGCATAATGAAAATACAATTATCAATAATAAATGTGTTTTCTTAAAATTTCATTTGTTTTTGTATGGTTTACATGGCAAAAGTACTAATTTTGAAAATTATAGATTTCTGGCTTGGTTTCAATAGCAACCAAATGCTCCATTATCAATTACAATGAATTTCATACCTTGTTTCAAAAACAATTTGGGCAGGGGTTCCCCTTATAACCTAAATAATACTAAAAGCTGTAATGATAATACAATTATCAATAATAAATATGTTTTCTCAAAATTTCAATTTTTTGAATGGTTTTCATGGCAACGGTTCTTGTTTTGAAATTTCTAATCCTGTTCGATCATTCCTTACATGACAAACATCTTTCATATGAAGTTTCATGGAGTTACAGTTACTAGTTTTCAAGATACAGTGAAAAAATGGTGAACAAACATATAGTTGATATCAAAACTTAACACACATCATTAAACACGTTTTTCTCAAAATTATAGCTTTCTGGTTTGGTTTCCATGGCAACTAAATGTTCCCTTATCCATTACAACCACTTTTATACCTGGTTCCCTAAAAAAAAATTTGGGCAGCGGTTCCCCTTTTATCCTAAAAATAATACATATACACATGATATAGCTGCAATGAAAATACATTTATCAATAATAGATATGTTTTCTCAAACTTTTTTTTGAATGGTTTCCATGGCAACGGAATTAATTTTTGAGTTTCCAATCCCTTTGGAACCCTTTCCTAAATGAATCACATCTTCCCTATGAAGTTTCATGGAGTTGAACTAATAGCATTTAAGATACAGTAAAAAAATGGTGAAAAAAATTCAAAATTTCGTTTTCCAATAGAGTTAACATAGAGGACACAACCCGTCTTTAAGCCCCCAAATATACCCTTTATAAATCCCCTTTGAATAATTTTCGCATGCTGCACAACTAAATATATGGGGCTAACATTCTACAAAGTTTGAAAGCTGTAGGTAAAATAGTCTCCGAGATCTGGTTCGGACAAGTTCATCCGGATGAGAAAAGAAAGAAAGAAAAGGGATAACAAGTTATAACTGTGTTCGCAAGCCAAACACAAAAGTCTCCCAAACGAACTTCCATATCAGATTCCTGGGCATAATAAAACCCCCTTTCAAAAAAAAATTGAGCAGGGGTTCCCCTTATAATTAATTTTATACATATATTTGAAGTTATAATTAACAATGAAGGGATATGGAGTAAATGAAAATGAGACAAAATCTCTACAAATACATGGTAAAATTCAGCAATGGAACAACGCTTTTATTGTTGTTCTTCATCTTGAAGTCACCATTAGGCCTTCAACAATGAGCATTACTCATACCTCATAGCAAGTTCAAGACGGCCCCTAGCATCGGTTTTAGCGGTATTCATTGCTAATTGCTGAGCAACGCTACATCCATGTCTTTTTATCCTTTGATCCATGGATGCGAGATCGTCAACAAACATAAACTTAACTGGCAAAGTGTTCTTACAATCGCTGTCATCAATTTCCCGACAAAAAGACTAGTAGAGGACGATCACAACATTTAAACAACCACAGGGCACTCATCGATGCAACTGAAAGAAAACTTGGCATAATAAAATCATGAGACGAGGGCACAATAAACAGGGGGGTCAGAAAAACAATTTTGAATTACAAAAAAATCAAAAAGCCAAAATTTGAAAGAATGATAGTGTATTCATATGAGAAATTCTCTCAAAAACAAGTACACCATAACTGTAATGTATATAGAGCATACATCTCTCTCGCGGGGATTCTTTTTTACGGACTCCACACTGCAGGAGAGACAAACTCTTGTCTTAAATTAACAATGAAGGGATATGGAGTAAATGCAAATGAGACAAAATCTCTACAAATACATGGTAAAACACGGCAATGGAACAACGCTTTTATTGTTATTCTTCATCTTGAAGTCACCATGAGGCCTTCAACAATGAGCATAACTCATACCTCATAGCAAGTTCAGGACGGCCCCTAGCACCGGTTTAAGCGGTATTCATTGCTAATTGCTGAGCAACGCTACATCCATGTCTTTATCCTTTGATCCATGGATGCGGGATCGTCAACAAACATAAACTTAACTGACAAAGTGTTCTTACAATCGCTGTCATCAGTTTCCCGACAAAAAGACTAGTAGAGGACGATCACAACATTTAAACAACCACAGGGCACTCATCGAGCCAATTGTAAGAAAACTTGGCATAATAAAATCATGAGACGTGGGCACAATAAACAGTTGGTCAGAAAAACAATTTTGAATTACAAAAAATCAAAAAGCCAAAATTTGAAAGCATGATAGTGCATTCATATGAGAAATTCTCTCAACAACAAGTACACCATTACTGTAATGTATATAGAGCATACATCTCTCTCACGGGGAATCTTTTTACGGACTCAACACTGCAGGAGAGACAACCTCCTGTCTTAAATTAACAATGAAGGGATATGGAGTAAATGCAAATGAGACAAAATCTCTACAAATACATGGTTAAACACAGCAATGGAACAACGCTTTTATTGTTGTTCTTCATCTTGAAGTCACCATGAGGCCTTCAAAACACGTTTTTCTCAAAGTTATACCTTTCAGGCTTGGTTTCCATGGCAACCAAATGCTCCATTATCCATAACAATGCATTTTGTAGCTTGTTTTAAAAAAAATTTGGACAGGGGTTCCCCTTATAACCTAAATAATACATATAGCTGTAATGAAAATACAATTATCAACAACAAACGTTTTTTTCTCAAAATTTCAATTTTTTGTATGGTTTCCATGGTAACAGTACTCATTTTAAAAATTATAGCATTTAGGCTTGGTTTTAATGGTAACCATTATCTATAACAATTAATTTCATACCTTATTTCAAAGAAAAATTTGGCAGCGGTTCCCCTTACAACCTAAATAATACATATAGCTGTAATGAAAATACCAATTATCAATAATAAATGCGTTTTCTCAAAATTTAAGTTTTTGTATGGTTTTCATGGCAACGGTGCTAATTTTAAAATTTTTAATCATGTGGGACCGTTTCATACATGACAAACATCTTTCCTATGAAGTGTCATGGAGTTACAGTTACTTATTTTCAAGATACATTGAAAAAAGGTACAAAAAATTCAAAATTTCTTTTTCCCATTGGGTTAACATGGATGATCCACCCCTATTTGAGCCCCTCAAATGATCCCTTAATGGACCCCATCTGAAAAACCAAATGCTCCATTATCCATAACAATGAATTTCATACCTTATTTAAAAAAAATTGGCAGGGGTTCCCCATATAACCTAAATAATATATACAGCTGTAATGAAAGTATCTATTATCAATTATAAATGCGTTTTCTAAAAAATTCAAGTTTTTGTATAGTTTCCATGGCAACAGTTCTAATTTTGAAATTTTTCATCCTGTGGGGCCGTTTCATACGTGACAAACATCTTTCCTATGAAGTTTCATGGAGTTACAGTTACTTATTTTCAAGATACAACGAAAACATCGTGCAAAAAATTCAAATTTCATTTTCCCATATGGTTAACATGGAGGACCCGACCCCTATTTGAGCCCCTCAAATGTACCCTTTATGGACACCATCTGAAAAACCAAATGCTTCATTATCTATAACAATGAATTTCATACCTAATTTAAAAAAATAGCGCAGGGGTTCCTGTTATAACCTAAATAAGAAATGAAAATATCCATTATCAATAATAAATGCGTTTTCTCAAAATTTCAAGTTTTTGTATGGTTTCAATGGCAACGGTTCTTATTTTGAAATTTTAATCCTGTGGGACCGTTTCATACATGACAAACATCTTTCCTATGAAGTTTCATGGAGTTACAGTTACTTATTTTCAAGATACAGTAAAAAAAGGGTGCAAATAATTCAAAATTTCATTTTTCCGTAGGGTTAACATGGATGACCCACCCTATTTGTTGCACAACTAGATATATGGGGCTAGTGTCATACAAAGTTTGAAAACTTTAGGTCAAATGGTTTCTGAGATCTGTTTCGGACAAGTTCATCCGGACGAGAATAAAGAAAGAAGAATAATATTAAGAAACGCAACAAAAACAATAAGTCTCCCAACTTAGTTTGAGAGACATAATAATGAAGAAAAATAACAAAGAATAAGAAAAAAAAAAGATACAGAACAATAACAATATGTCTGGGGTGACAAAATAAGAAGCGCAACAAAAACAATAAGTCTCCCAACTTCTTATGGGAGACTTAATAACAAGTGATAACTGTGTTCGTAAGCGAAACACAAAAGTCTCCATAACGATTTCCATATCGGATTTCAAGGCATTATGAGACTCCCTCTGAAAAAAAAACTTTTGGAAGGGGTTCCCCTTATAATACAATAAAAAACCCGAAGTTGCATAAAAACAGTAAATTGCGTTATGCTGTACACGTGTTTCAAGGAGTAACCTCTCATCATAATTAACTAAATACCGAAGTGACTGTGAATTTATTTTCTGCATATGCACATTTCGACAACTTATGTCTCTTCAGTGCAGATAAAATCTAAACGTTTTATCTGCACTGATGAGACATAAGTTGTCGAAATGCTCATATGCAGTAAGTAAATTCACAGTGACTTCGGTATTTAGTTATTTGGAAGACCGTAAAATCAAAGATGTTGAACTGACAGAGAACAAATACCCAATATGATCTAAATGTAAAGCAAAAATTAGCTA
>MJUU01019362.1:0-34042 GCA_002080025.1 Modiolus philippinarum
AAAACACAAACATACAATCGAAAAAAAAACAAAACATAAAAAATGTTAACCGCAATAGCCTTCACTTCTGGTATGGTTTCGATCGTGCCATATATGTTTGCGCCGATTTTTCAGTGTGAACAAATGACAAAAATACCTGTATTTGACACAAAATTAACAAGTAAAAATCTGCACCAATGAAGAAATAATCGGCGCAAATAAAAGAAAGAATCGGGCTAATGAAAGAAAAAATCGGCGTAAATGAAATGCAAATCGGCGCAAATGCAAAATTCCGGTATGCAGATATGAAATATCACGTAAAAATTTATGCAATGGTGCAACAGTGATATTAAAGACCATTAGAGGGACACGTGCACAACATTTTATATTCGGAAAAGGCCTGGGAATTTTTATTTTTATCTCGAAGCCATGAAATGGCTGGAGAGATATTTATATGGCAAGAAAAAATCACGTGCCCCGCATGAGGCTTCAAACCTATTAACAGCTCCAAAAGATCTTCCGTGCTTCCGATAAAATATAGTGCGCAAGTTTCTTTCAAAATCATATACATTTATTATTTAAGTTATATTTCTTCATTTTCTTGAGTTGAATACAGTGTTGTTTTAATAAATTGAAAACAATATGCATGTTTATCAAATTAATCGTTTTTTATATTGCGTCTCGGATCAACGAACTTATCGCGCAGTAATTTGCGAGATGAAAATAACATTTGTTTACCTGTGACAGTGTACTGCATATTTTTAAGCAATGAAATCAACATGCGAAATCACACTATCCGATTATTTTCACGTATTACGGAATAACTTAATACATGCAGACGTATGAGCAGTTCCTTGGATGACTGCGAAGTTTTGCCACATGTAGATATTCAGGGCTTCGAGATTCAGCTCCATCGGAGCTTTGATTTTAATTTTTGTATCAAAGGAAAAAATGATAAAATCAAGCTTATGAAATATATTAAGGTCTGACATTATTAGAGCAACATCTTCATAAATAGTAATAATGTACATTTTTGCTATCCAGAAATAATAACTTTCAAATTCCGAATGATTAAGAAAATATACTGCTCCCATACAATGAAAATTCTCGAATCCTGATGAAAGGGTTCCTGCTGAATAAAACAGTTGATTCAACCGCTCTTACATCTTGAGTACTCCCATGAAGATTACAATAAGAATATCCAGGACAACACAGCAAAATATTTGAAACAAAAAAAAATGTAAAAAAAAATGTTACACCCTCTTTTTCTTTTCTTTATCCCAAAATCACGCTTATTAATAAGAAGTGTCCATAAAATACAGTGCCGTACAAAAAATCATTGCTTCGGTGTTCATTATCGATACTTTCGACGTATATTACTGTGACGTCATCTTCATTGAAAGAAAAAAATCAAGCGACGTGTGGCCGAAAAAGCCAATTTTTGTCGTTATATTCCATTATATCTTTCTTATGAATTCGGTGACCTATTGTTTTTATTGCCTAATTCTAATTAATAGAAACAACTTTATATGCTCTGAAAATATGAGGAAAAAATCAACAGCAGAATTTTCGCAATTTAATAGAAAAGATAACAAAAATGTCTAATATTTTGCGCGGGAAAGTAATTAAGCGTTAAAATAATCATCTTTCTTTCTTTCAAACGTTTGTTCTTTTAAAGAATTGAAATCTGTAGACTTCCCGGAGTATAATACAGAAATCCGTTTGCAATTTCAACTATTATTACCGAAATGGCAATGGTTTGAAGTTAACCTTCTCACTTCTCCATCTTCCGAATTTAGCTACTTTTCACGGCGCCATAGCAACAAAACTAAGTCGGTGACCTATATTTTTTATTCTTGAAAATTGTCCCGAATAGCTTAAAGAATGGTTATGCTAAGTTTCACGAAAAAATCAACAGCAGAAATGAATAATTGGTTTGGTCTTTAATCTAAAGTTAACTTTATGATTGGTTTTCAGGTCTGCTCTAGAAATTTCTAGCAGTCAAGCAAGTTATCTTATGATCGGTGAAAGCAGTCCTAGGACAGCTTTATCTTGACTGCACTGACCAGTCCTGTGGAAAGGTCTGCTCCTGACCAAACCAGACCTGGGAACAGGACTGTTTTTGATCAGACCAGACTTCAAAACAGGCCTGCTCCTTAGGACAGGTCTGCTATTGAAAGTTATTTTGAAATCTTTTACGCCAAAATGCACAATATTTAGATCCCATTTCCATTTAGTAAGCATTATTTTAGTTGGATTCAGTTTCTAATTTTTTTTAAATTAAAATATTTGATATATGAATGTTTCTATTAAATTCTTCTCGTATCCTCATGCAATTCAACGATAAACTCGCAGAAATGCACCTGTAACTACGATCAAAGCGCAGTTTCGTGGGGTACCACACCCAATGTCAGTTCGTCCCGAGATTATCCGCCCTCTTTCAAAAACAGTTCGATTCATTCCAGTTTGACCCATACCGATTCCAGCTTAGAGTTCTTATTACATTTTAAATTTCAGTCCATGCTGCTAAAATAATAGTAACAATGACATTTCGTCTCTACATTGGCTTACCAGTTTACTCTCATACCACTCGCCCCTCCTGTTACAGACTGAAAATATTGACAGTATATTTTTTTACTTTACCACCGGTATATTTAATTACATAAATAAAATACATTATGAAGCGGGTCACAATTATCCTCGATCTTTTTAAACTGACTGTTTCCAAGCATCTGAGCGAAATGTTTTTAATTTGGAACCCAAATCCAATAATTTGATTTAAGTGAATTAATTAAAGTTCGGGCACTAGACAACCCATGCCCATGTCAGTTAGCCACCTGTAAAAAAACAGTTCGTCCCTTTATAATGTTGTCCGGTCCCCGCATACCGGTTCATCCCCGTCTTCTTTTTCATTTTAATTTTCAGTATATGCTATAAAATCAATAATAACATTTAAATTATGTATGTAATATAAATAATAATAATAATAAAATTGATTTACAAATATTATTTGCAGTTGCGCAAAAATACTTGAAAGAAGAATGACAGTGAGCGTACCTGTAAATAAGTTACTTTGTGACAAATTAACTTGTTACAAATTTAACTTGTTCCTATGTCCTGTTTGATTACGAGAGCAGACATATCCTAAAGTTAACTTTGTGGAAAGATAACTTTAAAATAGACCAGTTCTCGCTGTAGGACTGCTTTACAGAGCAGACCTAGGACCAGGTCTGCTTTTTAAGTAAACTTCATAACTATTCCCGGACTGCCCTGAGCAATATAAAGTTAACTATAGGACAGTTTTTTTAAGTTAACTTGCTATACGGGTTATGACTGCACCTCACTGTCGTTCGATTCATCAATAAATTTGAAGTATCTGATTTTGAGATTAATGGATTCTATTATACTTTGAGTACTACATTGACCCGAACATCCGGTCGATGTACATAACAAGTTATCAATTATGGTTATATATATATATATATATATATATATATATATATATATATATATAGTCTTGATAATATTGCTAGTAATTAAACGATATCAAACTGACGACTTGTCCACCCGGATTATTGTTTGTTTATTAAAATGTTAATAATAATGCTATTTCAATTATCCCTTTTTATTGTAGCCATGACTTAGTTTGGTTAAATAAACAGTAAACCATTAAATGTATTGGCTGAACAGTTACTCCCTACTTTATCAATCCATGCACAAATATGTAAAATCATTTGTCTGTGTTTGATCTATTTACTATAAAAGCAGCAATCTTGAAGATTGTGAAATTAAATGACTTGCTTCTGGTCGAATAATGTATCCCTTATTGAAATCAAATCGCTAAAATTTGATTTTTATATAACTGCAATTTATCGTTTTGCCAGTTATTTACAACAAACCTTCTGTCTGCTTAAAACTCTTTTTTACCAAGTTTGTCGAAAGTCCATAAGCACATGAGCATAATCATCTTAGATAAAATAATAAAACAGATTAAATGTCACGGTAGTATTTAATTATTATTTACCATACATTAATATCAGCTGGCTAAAGAAATTAATTGGCGCTATCAGTCTCTCTGTTTTAGTTGAAAATAACAAATGAAATGGAGCAAGCCTTTTATATAAACATTACAAAATCATTTTCATCACATCAACAAAGTTTCATGAATATCAATAACTATTTACGGAACCAGAAAGAAAAAAACTAAGGGAGAATTAACAGCAATTGCAAAAGGCCCTGCCCAACCAGATACTTATCAACACCGGATTGTTCAGCAGCAGTTTGAAATGAAATGACTTGCCTAAAGTCAAATTATGCATCTGTGATGTCATTCAAACCCATAATATTCGAATTTTCATAACCAAAATTATCAAATTTTCAACTTACATTGTCCTGTTTGCACAAAACTTCTCTTTTCTGAGTCTGACGTAGTTTCAAAATAGTCATCATCTTCAAAAAAGAAATAAGACAGATTAAAAGTGTACACTTGCATCGCTATTATATTTGATTAGTATGAGATGTTTTTTTTTTGAAAACAGTTGAATCAATTTAGTTTTAGTGATCTGAAGCTCTAGCTTCATACAAAAAAGGCGAATAATGAACATGATTTGGTGAGGGACTCATACATTTTATTAAATTGTTTTCTGTCAGTAAGAAACTTAATTATTAGTCCCATGTTTACGTTTTACACGTTTACCGTTTAACCTGATTATTCAAGATGTATGAAATTTAGAATTCTTTTAAATATTCCTATTTCGCTTGGGGTTTTTTCTTTTCCGATTACATTTTCGATACGATATTCACCAAGCACTTCGGAGTGAATCTGAGTTGTAATTAATTTTTTCACCAATCGGTAGTCGTGATCAGCTTTGTAGTAATTATTTTCACGACTCTTCTATCCGTATGCTTGGTTGTTTTTACAACGGAAAGTAATAAAGGGATTTAAATTCTCTTTTATTTAACCCAGTAGGTGAATGTCATAGCTTTTGATGATACGAATATGCCGAGCTTATGAACACTATTTTCAAAAAAAAAAAACTACCAAAACATGTTTTGTAAGCTTAATATATTTAAAATAGCGAAAGATTTTTGTTCGAGTTGACTGAATAAGTTAACCCATTTCATTGGCTTCATCAATAAATTCGAGGTATTTGATTTCGAGATCACCTGATCACTTAATCCATTCTATTATACTTTTGGTACTACAGTCAAGGCACATAATTATTCATAGCCCTTGCGTAGATTGATAAGTCAGTGGTCTCCCGTTTTCCCATTTTACTGACAGCACTTTATTTAGAACTAAAAAAATCCATATGTGAAGGCCATCTATACATAGTTTGGCACTCAGTCAGTGACGTCACATTTACAAAAGTTGTCGCCTGCAAATTTTTTGTAGAAGTATGTCATCTTAAAACATGGGTAGAAAATCTTCAGAATTTAGAAGCTACGTTAAGCAACAGTTCATAAAAAGTTATAAGAACAACAAAAACATCTCGGAATGATCGAGGATTTATACCATTCCTAGAAAAACAATTTCCAGTCTTATAAAGAAATATAACCAGTTTAGTTCTGTGGAAAATCGTACCGGAAGAGGTGGAAAGAAACTGTTTACTTAGAGAAATGTGGCACAACTTTCCAAAATAGTAAAGGAAAATCGTCGGCGATCTTTGGGAGACATTTCCACTATTATTAATCAGGGTAAAGATCATACTTTCTGGTAAGATGCCATTGAAAGAAAAATTAACGATTAAGGTTTTGAATGAAGAGAAGCAAAGAAGCGTTCATAATCGGGAGGTAAACAAGAAAAAACGCGTGTCAGCAAGGGAGAGAAAAGATTGGACTGTGGAGGAAGCATGGAAGAAATGGATATTTAGTGATGAAAGTCAGAAAATTATTGGGGAAAATAACAGGATTTATATCTGGTGAAAGGACCATGAAATTAATGAACCACATCTGGTGTCTACCCGACCAAAGAGTGAGGTCATTTTAAGGATATGGGAATGCAATTGGTTTGACAGATCTAGTAGGAAATTTCAATGCTGTGAAATATATTGGAATATAGAAAAACAACCTGTGGCCAGTTTTACCTCTGCACTTCCCTGATGAAAATTATGTTCTCATGGATGATAACGCCTCTATTCACAGAGCAGAAGCTGTAAAAACCTACCACCAAAATAATAATATAAACATCACAGAGTGGCCAGTACAATTCCCAGATCTGAACATCATAGAATATATTTGGTTGTCTCTTAAAAGAGAAATAGAACCTCAGATTGGAAATATCAATACCCGCAATGACCTTCTACAAGCCGTCAGATATTCGTGGGAAAACAACCCGATTCAGTATATAAGAGACCTGTATTTATCAATTTCATGACGTTTGCAAGGAATAAGAAGAATGAAAGGCAATTTGAACAAGTATTAAGGTAAAATACTTTATTATTCAAAAGTTAAGACACTTTAAACTTTGTTGAATAACTCATATGAATTATACGCCATTTTGAACTGATGAATAATTATGTCCCTTGACTGTATATTGACCAGACACATCCGGTTGGTGTTCATGAGAAATTATCAATATCGTTTCAAATAAGCAGAATTCATGATCATCTTGACATTAGTTAAACTGACGACTGGTCCATCCGGATGATTGTTTGTTTATAGAAATTGACAATAAAGGATTTTTTTCAGTTATCCCTTTTTTCTGAAGCCATGAGTTATTTTGGTTAAATAAGGAGTAACTCATTTAATATATTGGCTGAACAGTCAAATTTCATTTTCATCCATTCATACATAAATATGTAATAATCATTTGTCTGTGTTTGATCTATTTACAGTAAATGCAGCAATCTTGAATCATAAATCTGCACCATGGTCAATTTCAAATCATCTACACCAAAGTACTTTCCACACCTTATTTGCTTTTGTTTTGCAAATTAGTTTCAGAGAAGTTTTTTAACAGAATTGGCTGATTGTTTCTAAATAAATTGTATTTTGTAAACAAATATTACGACATGTTTATTTAAAAGATAGTCATCTACTTCCTACACATCGAATTTGAATTTAATTTCTTCAAGCATAAGTATGTTTTGCGATGTATAAAATATGCTTGCTATAGGCATTTGAGCAAAATATTTATCTGTTTACGTAGACCATACAAAATGCATAAGCACGCCATTTTATTTACATTTCCATATCAGTAAAGGCAGTAATCTTGAATAATAAATCTGACCACCATGAACAATTTCAAACCAACAACACCAAAGTAACTTCCACACCTAATTTGGTTTTATTTTGCAAAGTAATTTCATATATTTCATATAAATTTTTGGTAAACAATTGAACAAAAATATTTAATGACTATACTTATACACATTCAAAGTTAACTTAATCCATTTAAGAATAAATAGAATTTACCATGTAAGAATAACAATTTTATAGCCATTTCCGCTAAAAATA
Organism: Modiolus philippinarum; assembly: GCA_002080025.1. Lineage (NCBI taxonomy): Eukaryota > Metazoa > Mollusca > Bivalvia > Mytilida > Modiolidae > Modiolus > Modiolus philippinarum. The sequence continues at coordinate 7,438 of MJUU01019362.1, forward strand.
TATGTGTTAAAGTAGAAAATAAAAATTACATAGAGCACAGCATTTATGTTTACATTTCCAAATCATTTGATCACATCCACAATATTTGATTAATTACAATATTTATTCACAGAACCAGACATAGATAACATCGACCTGCATCACCATTATATGTCACTACAAAAAATTGATTACTATATTTGTTTGTTTGTTTTATTTCCAAATTAATTGCATTTTGAAAAAAGTGAAAACAATTGTCGTTATGTTTATTAAATAGTTTGTTTTCACTTTATAAAAATTCAATTTGAACTTAATCCATTCAAGAACTGTTTCGCGGACTTTTGACTGCCGGATCAAGTTTATGTTTCTTAATCCCTATGTGCATAATGGCATTGTTGACACCAATGATCATTTTCCAGCTATATAGACAAAGTAAAACCCGCAGAAACATTTCCACAAATACAGTAACAGCTAAACGAGATGCCAAGATATCGTTCATGTTAATCGGAATCGCCATAGCCTTCTTCATCCTTGTTACTCCGGGAGTGCTACTTCACAATATTGCCTTCTATATGGGAGTCAATGCGTTTGGAAAGAATGTCACATCGTTTCTTCTGTATAAGGAGATCGCACAGATGCTGGAACAAGTCAATTACGCCATAAATTTCTTTCTGTATATCTTGACATCAAGTCAGTTTAGAAATGGCTTCAACAAACTGGTGTGCAGCAAGGAAAAGGGGAGAAAATTTACACGACATTCATCTTCAGATGGAAGTTCTCGGACAAAGTCGACAAAGGTGTGGCATTCGGGGGTATCCGACAAGTCACTTCCAGAAAAATGACAGCATATTGTACGGCTAAACCTGGTACATTCGTATCTGAAAAACGGTTTTCTTTAACATAATTTTAGCAAATTTTGGGCAATATATTTTTTATGGTACTGCGGATAGTTTATTTCTACAAAATATGAATACAGATGTCAAAAACTTTCCATGATTTACAAAATTCTTGAATAACTTGAAAATTAATAGAAATATTGATTGAGAAACTTGGGTCATGTACCGTACTCGTAGGAAAGACCGTCCATTATACAAATGTGTTGACCACTATGTAAAACTATATTGTTGTGTTGTTTTAACATCGTCGAAATTGTGTTAAAACTTAATCCTACAGCTAAAATACATAAATATCAGAAGCTGCCAAATTGCAGTTTTATTGTTTATTTCTTATTTAGAGTTTTTTTATCAGTTAAACCGTAGAGTACAATTTAAAGACAGACTTTTCGATGAGTATATTTTTCTCTAAAATTGTATATTTTGATAAATATTCTTTGATATTTAACGCCTCCAACACCGATAACTCCGGGCAACAAACATGGTTATATTAGATGTTTTCAGTAATAAATGTATTATTAGACATATTGAACCTTTTTTTCTCATTTGCTACTAAAAAGTAATTGAGCTACCTCAGATATATACAGTAACCATGGTTATAGACGCTAAGTGTATAAAATAATTGAAAAGAAATATTTTGAAAACTGTTTGATGGACCAGGACAACAGTCAATAATGTAAACCAAATAGCTAACCATCATCTCCGGGTTATACAGTTCAAGTAAGCCTCGTTTTGAAATCTTTGATCATTTGTACCAGGATGTGAAATTTATTTTCAGCAATTTGATTTCATAGAACGGACTTTGCCGTTGGTTACGTCGGGTGATAAAGGATTTAGTGACGTCATTTGACGTGGTTTGTAATCACATATGTGTTTCTGGAACCAAGAAATCGCAAATTAAACTCTGGTCACATGATGAAGATTACAGACAGTAGTTATTTATTTATAAACGTTGTTATTTGTTTTTTGTTTTGTTTTGTTGGTGAATCATGTCAAAATATAAAACAGACTGTATATACAATCCATCAATGCACACCAGACATATAGCATGGCTACAGATAAGACAGTCACAACAATGATATACATTAACTGTTGTTATTCAGCAAAGGTATTCAAATATGATGACTCCATAGTGCAAATGTTAATAAAGCAAGCAATTTTTACTTTTCTTTAATTGTAATATTGGTTTAATAAAGATTTTAAGTCTTACAATTTACCACCGGGATAAATAAACCTGACATCCATTTGCAGAACGTTCGGGTTTTTCTTTGATATTTTACTAAAATTGAAAAAAAAAATTGCAACTGAAAAACATGTCTTTGTCGACAGCAAACCCACTGAGAAAATAGTAAATACAAATGAATAAAAAAAACGCCGAAACAAAACAAAAAACATATGAATGACATATTGAGAACTTTGATTATTATGTTCTATAGAATAATTTTACCTGACCCATGGATGATTGCATGTATTTGTTTAGTTACTGTTTGTTTTGAATACTTTTATGAAAAAAAAGTTTCTTTGTCTTGATTTTGATCCAAGAACATAAAATTGTTTGGTCTTAAGTGCTGTTTTCAGATTTTGTCCCTTAATAGAATTGGCTGACACTTGCAACACATGTCAATGATTTTCAGATTGAAGTGAGTCCTACGTTGCAAAATGATGAAAGAAAAGAAAGATTATTGATGTGAAAAATTTCCATCAACTCATATATGTTTAATGTTGCAATTTATTTACGAAAGCGTTTTGGTCAACTTAGAAGGAATTTCGGCTAAACTGAATACAATTACTGATCAATGTTTCTATTTTAACGATATTTTATTCAGTCCCGTCACCAATTAATTTTTTGACACTTTGGAACCAATGCAGTGAATCAAATACACACAAATATTTAAGCAACATCAGTGAGTGGAATGAAGCAATTGTGTGTTACGTTCTGTCAAGATTCCCTCACTTATACCGAGTCTTTGTGGGTAACCGGAGAAAAACCATCAACATTCGGCAAGGAAACCTCCCCGATTGGGCGATGAAACACACTGTGATTCGTAGCCTGGCGCAATTGACAAGTACTATGAATGAAATAAATAGATTAAACAAGAGCTATGTCATACAGTTATTGGTAAAACAAATAATACAGGTGACTAACAAAATTTCTCAAAATGATTGAAATTTAAGACATGGAAACATCATATGTCAATTAAAACACCTATAGAATTTTCAAAATATAGAAGCAATGGAGTCCCTTATGTAGAACCTAGTGCCTCGTTCAAATTAATGTAGAAAAAAAGTTTCTTCAATATTACTTGATGGACCAGAACTACCTCTGATAACTTTTCCAAATAACTTACCATCTGATTTAATGAAAAAACTGATCAATTTTTAGCTCGACTGGCTACAGCCAGCTGTATGCCGTTTTTGGACTTAATTTGTTCAAATTGGAAATTTCAAAAGTAGATAACGGAGATTCTAACATATGTAACAGGTTTTAACGAGAAATTTTTTGTTGACCCGATTTTAACGAATGAGGTGTAAAATTAATTATGAAAATTTTCTTATCTGAAACCATCGAACCAATTCAAACCAAATTTGGTTTGGAAGGTTCCTAAGTCGGTTAGACTGAAGTTTGTACCAGGCAACCCCACCCGACATTCAACATGGCCGCCGATACAATAAATAGTAAAACTGCATAAATAGCCATTGTGGATTTATTTTGTTAAAATCTTCTGTAATAGCTCTGGGCCAATTCAAACCAAATTTGATATGAAAGATCCCTAGGTGGGCTACATAAACGTTTTGTACCAGGCTACCCCGCCCTATATCAAAGATGGCCACTTTAACTATAAATAGCCTTTTTGTAGATTCAATGTTCAACCGATTTTGTTTAAATTTAAAATTTAGAAAGTAAATAGAAGGACATTGAACACATATAACGGGTGCTTACGAGAAGCTTTTCGTAGTCCAGATTTCTATGAATTATGCAAATGAGGTGTAATATTTATCAATTCGTTGACAATCTTCTTATCTGACACCACTAGGGCAATTCGAGGCAAATATGGAAGATCCCTAAGTAGGTGTAGATTAAAGTTTGTACCAATCGACCTAAAAACCGGGTATTTAATATGCTAAACATTTTTTTCCTGAGAAAGTCTATGAGATGATAAGATGATAAACAGGCAAAAGTCTTAAGCACAGCTCTTCGGCATGTTTCCATGTAGTATCATGCCATTTCACGTAATATTTGCCAGCTTTTTGGGAAATACATGTACATTAATTAATTGCCAGTTGAGCGTTACAGACCCTATTGGGCCTCTTGCTTAAAGTTTAAATTTTTATCAGAAATCAATTTAATCACATCATTTGTATTCAATTATTCAATTGCACTCTGAAAAAATAAGGCACAGTGAAATGATATTTCGTTTAACATGTATAATCTTGTGAATATTGAAATTAAATAAAATTAATAATAAAACTCGTAAATTTTGCTATTCGTGTTAAAAGAAAATGCCTGCGCCATCTGGATACGTTATCACTTTATGTTTAATCACCATTGTTGATATGCCAAAGACATTACTTACATATATTTTTTTAAGAGACATATCTAAGAAAATCGATTCGGACACAAATCGCATGTTGTTACACAATTGAAAAATGCAATTGAAAACCTTTTGTGATGCATTTTGTAAACCGACAATACAATGACGTCGATATCAATTTTTGAAGAAAGGCCATGTTAAGGTACTTCAGGAAGTCGATTCTTTCACTGGCGCTATATGTTCCCTAATAATCATCAATGTATACAGTAAGCACGCGTTTCGAGTCGATGGTAGCTCCTTAAAAGACATTTTGAAACATTTTATGGCTTGTTCATGATTGCCTACTAAAGCATAGCAGTATCCTAGTAGATTCAGACCAACTTGATACAGTTCTGTACCTTTCTGTAACTCCACTTGCGACGCCATATTGGAAACTACCCGAAGTACATGTTGTCGGCGGAAGTGGATATATATCAATACGGAGAGAAAGTACATATACACAATTGAGCTGACAGCAACTGAATCCCAATCTAAATTTTGAGGGTCAAATACGACGAGAGACAAACATTCGTATGCTAGAGCATGTGGAAGGCATACCCAATCTTTAAAATTAAAATAAAGATCCGTGGTCGATTCCAACAATTGTGATTCAATCAAATCTTCCCATTTCATATATGCTGTTTCCGGTTTTTGGCCATCTAAACCTGCAAACCTGTAAATCTGTCGTTTAAGAGGAATGCCCTGATATAAGACAACTTTTTCTTCAAATATTGTATTTATCAGATCATCGGCGTCATGATACCGTCCGCACATGACATAAAATGTTGCTAATTGAAGTTTTCCTACCATCGCATCTTTTGTCATTCCAAAGATCAATAGTCGCTCGACTTCTTGCAGTATCTCCCCGTTTGAGAGTTGCTCTGGTTTGATATTATCTAGCAGACTTTGCTTATATAACGCCAAGCCTAACCTACTGTACAATACCTGGAACATCAGTTGTATGTGTTCTTTTAAAATACCTCCAGGTATTTGGTCAAAAAGTTTTTGAATCGTGTCGATTTCTTCAATATCTAGGGATGATACTGAATATTCAAACAGGTGCAGTGTGTATGGATAAACGGTGAAAGGTACACAGTATGGCGACATCCACCCATCCAGAATATCAATCTCAAACATCATTGATAAACATCGAAGCTCACTGTTACAAAGTATACATTCCTGTTTTGTACACTTTATGCCTACGATTTCGTGAAAATACGTGGACGTATTCGACAAAATTGCTTGTATACGCTCTTTGACATCGTGTATCTGTTTGTCATCTCCCATTTTTCCAGTCAGAAGATTATTCGTCTTCACAAAATAGTGTGGCAAATTTGAACTGCTAATAAATTGAAGCAATTTGCTGAAACAAGTTTGTGTACAATTTAGCAGATTGTCAGGTTCCCAGAAAGATTCGGGAGTTTCTTCAATGGCCCAGAAAACCGTTGTTTTCACTATGAATGTGTCCAACATATTGGAAACTAATTGTTTATTCATTCGTAAGAACATTTTCAATATTAGAAAACAGTACAATTGTGTATCATTGAGAGACCAAACCAAAAGTCTCTCTGCAATCACAAACGACATTCGCCATTCTAAATTGTGAGATTTTGAGTTAACGTCTCCCAAAGGCACAAATAAACAACCTAATTCAGCAACCTGTGACCTTAATTCTTCAGAAGGCCATTCAAACAGCCTCTTTCTTGTAAGCCATTCTTCGGCTTCTGGAGGCCAAGAACTTCCAGGTATAGCATACACATTATCTTCTGAACAGGTTCCGTAGTCCCCAGCCTTGAAACTGTAAGCTGCGCATGGACCGTTTATATCTATGGACACAAGGTCCCGAATTGGAATTTCTTGCTTCATTTCAACAACTTTGGCTACTACCTTTTCACTAGAAATGCATTTGGTCTCATCACTTTTCGATTCTAACAAATCGTGCAAAGAACATGAATTCGACGTACCAACTATATTTATTTCATCTAATGAGTTTGAAACAAGATCAAGTTCCGTGTAACAGGAACGATGGCCTACAGGACACATTTTGAAGATGATTTTGTAGTGTTCAGTATTAATCTCATCAGACTCTTTGACCTTTACCAGCGTTTGTGGAATAATTACGGAAATATCTTTATCACTTTGTCCCATTTCTGAACCTTCTGCAAAACCACCACAATTGTAATACGGCGTTTTCTCTGTCATTTTGCGAATCCATTCAAGCATTAATATTTCCGACTGTCTTTGTGTCTTTTTTCTGCCCCATCCACCAAGATCAAATAGATCAAATAAACCTCTGGAACATTTCGGGGCAGAATTTGTTGCTGTGTCTAAAATGAACAAAAATAATAGTACACCATTAGCATTATATTTATTTATTTATTTATTTATTTATTTATACCATAAAGATGACAGTAATGCATTTTTACCATATATCAGTACATATGTATATGAATGGTCAACTGGGTGAAAATTATTTAGTTAATTAATTCAGCATTCAATTTAAAAACAGTAAAAACATGTACAGTCCTATGCTAGTTACTTATTTACGTATTTTGCAACTAACTTAATAGGGCAATAACTTGCAATAATATAATGCACGTTGCCTTAAATTTCTTAAAATTTTCGGTGCGAAAAACGAAACTAACTGGTTCAGTATAAGTATATATTTGTCATATGCTGTTTTTAAATGCATTTCAAAAAAAGAACAAGACATATTTAACATTTATACTGGTCATGTTTACTGAAGTAAAACTGCGTATACATGTATATACAATTGGTATGCGGTTTCTACATAGACTATTAGTTTTAGTGACTTCTTACCAAGATCATCCATGCCAATGATTTATACAAATGTTATATACTAGTAGTTCTTTCTTTTATCACTGACATACAATATTTCCAATGATCATAATGGCGGACAATATTAAATTTACTGATTTAATACACAACGCATGCTCAAACTAATTTCAACGCATGAAAAAATTTCAACAAGAAAGCATTTAACTTCATATGCCATTACGAGGTGAACTTGGCGAAAAACGGCATATGTACTAAATCATTGATACACAATGTGTCACAGAAAAGGAATGCATTACATTAAAAGATAAGATAACGTCAAGTAAATCTATTATTCACAGTTAGTAAACATAGAATTACGAACGCAGTTAAAAATTAATATTTGATATGATTTTCATTTCTTTTAACACAATGGCGGCTTTTCAGTCCACCAGACTAATGCATTTCATAAAAAAATACTCAACATTTTTGCATGCCTATTAACCTAATCAATTTTGCAAGGGAGAAGTTTAGTGTCCTATCCGTTAATTTACAATATAGCATAGTTGTTTCTCAGTACAAAAAATAAACCACAACACTTTACTAATTTGTCATCATGTATGGTGTCCGTCAAAAGTAAGGACCAGGAATATCAAAATTCATGATGTTTATGTTAAACTTGTTGCGCAAGAGTACTACGTGACCCTGAATTATGTTAAAGCGGAAGTATTGTTTCCAGTTGGTATGGAATTGCATGAATTGACGTTTCCTAGTAATATGACGTTTTTCCGGGAATTTACGACGTTTTAGTTTTCCAAAACGTTACGCACAATATTATTGAGTGTTGATCACGTATAAACTGGTGAATTCCTTTATTTCATTGATTTTTTAAGTAATTGAAAAGTGCATGCTTTTCCACTGCAGATTTATATTTTTTTATTGTAAACGTTTACGAATGAAGATTCTGATAATATCTTGATGGACTAAACTAACAACTAATATAAATACGATAGCTTACCATCTTCAGTTTTATTCCAGATGTTCATCTTTACGATCAGCATTAACTTTCCAATATACATTGACACATTTAATGCCAAGAAATATACACAAAGTACCGAAGCCCTTAACACGGGAACCGTCTACCTACATAAAAATACTCATAGCTATCTCCATTGATGTACGCTTCTTTCTTTCAAGAATGTAGGACAATGATAAAGTAGCTCGTTCTCTAAATACCCAAAACCCCCAACTCTGAAATTTACAGAGCTCAATTTTAAGCATAAGAATTACAATACATGTAAGTTTTATGTCACTGGCGTTAACCCAGGGATTGAATTTTTTGTAATGATACCACAATTTGACCAAAAAAATCTTTTATAGCTCCCCCCTTTCGATTAAATGCTTTCTGATCCAAGATTTTTCTCTACCAACACCGATACTCTGCCGTTCATGGTCACTACAGAAAAGAACATGTTGGCCTGTATAAAATGCACGATGGCTTGTGTCAAGTAGATGATGGCTGTTGTTAAATACATGATGGGTTGATGATGGCTTGTGTCAAGTAGATGATGGCTAATGTATGGCACGCCAAAGCCACAAAAATGAGATAAAATAGCATTATCTCAGGTAATGATATCTTATCTGAATTTTTGTGGTTTTGGCGCACATTATCAGACATGTATTATCAGGTTTCCTCATTACCTCCTGATAAGTTCTTTTAAATATTTTATACATAGGTCTCTATGCAATCTATATGGTAATGATGTTTTATCTCAAGATAACATAGCATTATCTGTTAATACAGTTTTTTCTGCATTTTTGTGGTTTTGGCGTGATAGTAAATGTATTATCAGTTTTCTAATATCAACCAATCAGACGTAATATCTATGGGAAACTGTATTATCTGATTTATGTAACTGTATTATCTGATTTATGTTGAAAACAATCAGATGTAAATAGATAGATTTCAATAACTTATTAAATTCAATCTTTTTAGATCAAATTATCTTTTCTGAAAAATACTTGTAACATAATTTCTTTTCTTTTTCTTATCCATTTGCCATTTGTAACGAATTTTGTAATATTGTGTGTATATTTTCTCTTTGTCGTTGTAAAATTAGTTTATGTCAATAAAGTCTCGTCAATATATATTAAAAATTACAATACCACAATACATCATCGTTAAAATTACCTGTTTTGACATTCACTTACCTGTGATCGTTGCATGAATGTATATTCTATGAAATATACATACGAAATATACATGCAAGTATGACCTCCTCGCAGAATTGAATACATGTAATTGTTTTTTAATTAATGTTTGCATAAAAACATTACTTAAATGGACCACGAAAAAAAATAAGTAATTGTCAGATTGAATCTAAAGTGTAAATTTGAGATATATAATATATATTCTTATTATTTTTATCTTTATCTTGTGTATATGGAATGTGTATCTGCATGAGGCAGTCTTTTTGTTTGCACGTTTTGTGTTTGTTTATCAAGATTACGTTGTTATTTATTTTTATAATATCAGAAGTTTAAGAGCTCTTGTGCGCTCATTAATTTGTACAAGCTATGACTTTAAAATACCACTTACTTACTTACTTACTGGATGTTTAATTCATTGAAATGGGGGGAGGGTATGGAAATCTTTCAGACTTTTGTCTATTTCTTGCAGGATCTAAGCAAAGTATGTTTTTATATAGTAGTTTTACCATGCTAACTTTAATTAAAGGAAGTAAATTTTATTTCTCACAGAACACTCGGATGAAAATAAGTGAGAATGTTAACAGTGATAATGAATCTATAGAATTAATAAAATATATATTAAAGAATGTATCAAGTGTACCCTTTTCACATTTTTAAAGCTTTTAGTTGCTAGTTGTCAAGGAATCGTTTTCTTAGCGAATGAAATTGCATATAGTAACAGATTAGGACGGATGTTCTTCACTGGGCACAATAAATTATTACATACGGATCGGACATCTATCATAAGATAGTTCATTACCTGTTAACAGATAAACAAGTTCATTACCAGTTATGATAAGCAATTTCATTACCTATTACCTCCAGGAAAGAATGTTTTATCTCTTTATTGCATAGAGACCTATGTTAATTTTTTTCCATATTTATTTATCAGGAGTTAATGATATTTTATCTGTGCCAAAACCACAAAAATACAGATAAGATAGCATTACCTGAGATAATGCTATTTTATCTCATTTTTGTGGCTTTGGCGTGCCATACTAATGTTAAATACATGATGGGTGATGATGGCTTGTGTCAAATAGATGATGGCTGTTGTTAAATACATGATGGCTTGATGATGGCTTGTGTCAAGTACATGATGGCTGTTGTTAAATACATGATGGCTTGATGATGGCTTGATGGCTTGTGTCAAGTAGATGATGGCTGTTGTTAAATACATGATGGGTTGATGATGGCTTGTGTCAAGTAGATGATGGCTGTTGTTAAATACATGATGGGTTGATGATGGCTTGTGTCAAGTAGATGATGGCTGTTGTAAAATACATGATGGCTTGATGATGGCTTGTGTCAAGTAGATGATGGCTGTTGTTAAATACATGATGGCTTGATGATGGCTTGTGTCAAGTAGATGATGACTGTTGTTAAATACATGATGGGTTGATGATGGCTTGTGTCAAGTAGATGATGGCTGTTGTTAAATACATGATGGCTTGATGATGGCTTGTGTCAAGTAGATGATGGCTGTTGTTAAGTACATGATGGGTTGTGTCAAGTAGATGATGGCTGTTGTTAAATACATGATGGGTTGTGTCAGGTAGAGGATGGCTTGTGTCAAATACATGATTGCTAGTGCCAAAAACATGATGGATAGTGTCAAATACATGATGGCTTGTGTAAAATACGTGATGGTTTGCGTCAAATACATGATGGCTTGTGTCAAATACATGATGGCTTGATGATGGCTTGTGTCAAGTAGATGATGGCAGTTGGATTGTGTCAAGTAGAGGATGGCTAGTGTCAAATACATGATAGCTTGTGTCAAAGGCATGATGGCATGATGACCCCAAAGGGTCAGTGTGAGCTATTGCCATCACTTGGCGTTCGTCTTCAGTCCGTCCGTCCGTTAAACTTTTTACATATTCATCTTCTCTGAAACCACTGAAGCAAATTCAACCAAACTTCACAGGAATGATGAATGGAAGGTCCTTTACAAAGATTGCTCATTTCGTTCTGATCCAATAAAAAACATGGCTGCCAGCACGGAACTTAGGTTAAACATTGGACCCTATGGGAAAAATCACATATTTAGCTCACCTGACCCAAAGGGTCAGTGTGAGCTATTGCCATCACTTGGCGTCCGTCGTCCGTCTTCCGTCCGTCCGTTCGTTAAACTTTTCACATATTCATCTTCTCCTCTGAAACCACTGAAGAAAATTCAACCAAACTTTACAGAAATGATGTATGGAAGGTCCTTTACAAAGATTGCTCATTTCGTTCCGATCCGATAAAAAACATGGCCGCCAGCGCGGAACTTAGGTTAAACATTGGACCCTATGGGAAAAATCACATTTTCATCTTCTGCTCTGAAAAGGCTGAAGCAAATTTAACCAAACTTTACAGAAGTGATGTACTTTAGGTCCTTAACAAAGATGGTACATTTCGTTCCGATCAGAGGAAAAACATGGCCGCCAGCACGGAACATGGTTTAACATAGGACCCTATGGGAAAATCACATTTTCATCTACTCCTCTGAAACCACTGAAGCAAATTCAACCAAGCTTTACAGGAATGATGTACTAAAGGTACTTTACAAAGGTTGCTAATTTTGTACCAATCCGATAAAAAAACATGGCCGCCAGCGCGGAACTTAGGTTTAAAATTGGACCCTATGGGAAAAATCACATTTTCATCTTCTGCTCTGAAAAGGTTGAAGCAAATTGAACCAAACTTTACAGGAATGATGTACTAAAGATCCTTAACAAAGATTGCTCATTTCGTTCCAATCCGATGAAAAACATGGCGGCCAGCACGGAACATGGTTTAACATAGGACCCTATGGGAAAATCACATTTTCATCTACTCCTCTGAAATAACAGAAGCAAATTCAATCAAACTTTACAGGAATGATGTACTAAAGGTCTTTTAAAAAGATTGCTCATTTTGTTCCCATCCGATAAAAAACATGGCCGCCAGTGCGGAACTTAAGTTTAATATTGAACCCTATGGGAAAAATCATATTTTCATCTTCTGCTCTGAAACGGCTGAAGCCAATTGAACCGAACTTTACAGGAGTGATTTACTTACGGTCGTTAACAAAGATGGCTCATTTTGTTCCAATCCGACGAAAAACATGGCCGCCAGCATGGAACATGGTTTTAACATAGGACCCTATGGGAAAATCACATTTTTATCTTCTCCTCTGAAACAACTGAAGTAAATTCAACCAAACTTTACAGGAATGATGAATGGAAGGTTCTTTACAACGATTGCTCATTTCGTTCTGATCCAATAAAAAACATGGCCACAGTGTGGAACTTAGGTTTATCATATGACCCTATGGGAAAAATCACATTTTCATCTTTTCCTTTGAAACTGCAGAAGCAAATTCAACCAAACTTTACAGGAAGAATGAATAGAAGGTCCTTAACAAAAATTGCCCATTTCTTTACAACCCGTTAGAAAACATGGCCGCCAGCACGGAACATAGTTTATCATAGAACCTATGGGAAAATCACATTTTCATCTACTCTTCTGAAACCACTGAAGCAAATTCAACCTAACTTTACAGGAATGATAACTGAAGGTACTTTACAAAAATTGCACATTTCATTTCAATCCGACAAAAAAACATTGCCTCAAGTGCAGAACATAGTTTAACATTGGAGACCAGTATGAGAAAACCATCCTTTTCATCATCTTCTCTCAAAACAATTAAATCAAATTATACTAAATGTATAGAAGGTCCTTTGCAAAATTACTCATTTCAATAGGATCAGACAAAACACACGGGTGCTAATTGAGAACATACCTATACACCCTACCCCATTGGTAAAATCATTTTTGGTCATGCATGGCATAGAAGCGTTTTGTCAGGTGAGCGATACAGGCTCAGTCTCTTAGCCTCTAGTTTTTTTCCTGTTGGTGGTGGGTAAATTTCTATTGTACTCTTATAGTGTAATTATTTATTTAATTTTTTTTCTCTTGGTGGGGGGTATAAAAATAAGTGGCGTTCCACCCCTCATGGGAATTTTTACTGGAATAGCCCTTAATTGTGTTGCTTTCTTTCAAGTCATCATATTACTCTTTGTGATTTCTTAATAATTGCTTTTGATACCTTCATGACTTGATTACATATAGATGATCATAGATTACACCACAAGATCCCGTTTACTACCATAATTTACCCACTAGAGATAGTTAAATTTGAAAATTTTAATTGCAAGGCTTGCTGAGCATTTTAAAATTTTTATATTTAACTAGGGTGAGTGGATAAAATATGATAATGAAATATTGTGATCCCCCTCTACCCCTTTTTGACCCCCTCTCCTTTTAAAAAAAGACAAGTGTTTTTGAAACTAAATTTCTTTTTTAAACAATTATTGTTACTGTAAAACACCAAAAAGATATGGTTGCTAGGTAGAATTTAAAAAAAAAAACAGGATTCTAAGAATTTCAGGAAATTACTCAAAATTAGAATCAAAGATTTTTGCAACATTACTGTTGAAAATCATCATTTTTACTGTGAGGAATTAAAAAAGATATGGTTGCTAGGTAGAATTAAAAAAATAATGCGTCTTTGAGAGTTTCAGGAAATTTACCAAACTTTGAATCAAAGATTTTTGCAATCTGACTATTGAAAATGATCACTGATACTATAAGGCATCAAAAAAGATATGGTTGCTAGGTAAAATTCCAAAACAAATTAGTCTTTGAGAGTCTCAGAAAATTTACCAAAATTAGAATAAGTTTTTTGCACTCTGATTATTGAAAATGATCTTCACTACTGAAAGAAATTGAAAAAGCTATGGTTGCTAGGTAGAATTAAAAAGAATAGTAGGTCTTTGAGGGGTGCCTCGATGGGGGTCCCTTTCCCGAAATCCCGACAATTTTTTATCCATTTTCCCGTTTCCCGGGCGGGAAAATATTTTACAAAGACTCTTAAAGAGCCGGCTTTTTCCCATTTTCACGGGCTCAATTTTCAATGGTTCCCGCTTCACGCTCGATATCCTTTCCCGTTTTCACGTGCATTTTTTTTTGCCAACATCCCATTTCCCGCTTACATAAAATGGCCAATCCCGCTTCCGGCTTATACCCTATCGAGACCCACTTTGAGAGTTTCAGGAAATTTACCAAAATTAGAATCAAAGATTCTTGCAACCTGACAGTTGAAATTCATCATAAGAACTCTTAAATAATTTAAAGAGATATGGTTTCTAGGTAGAATTCCAAAAAAATATAAGGTCTTTGAGAGTTTCAGGAACTTTACCAAAATCAGAATCAAAGTTTTTTGCAATCTGACCATTGAAAATGATCATTAAAACTATAAGGCATAAAAGATATATGGTTGCAAGGTAAAATTCCAAAACATAATTGGTCTTTGAGAGTTTCAGGAAATTTACCAAAATTAGAATCAAAGATTTTTGCAACCTGACAGTTCAAATTCATCATTATAACTCTAAATAATTGAAAAATATATGGTTGCTAGGTAGAATTTTTTTGAGAGTTCCAGGAAATTTATCAAAATTAGAATCATATTTTTGGAATCCTAGTGTTCATATTAGCTGATGACATTAAAAAGTTGCTTAATTATAAAATTTCATGTTGGAATTTAAAAAACTATTAGTCTTTGACATTTTCAGGAAATTTAGCAAATTTGGCACCAGGGCCTATATTCTAAAAGCTTAGAATGGATTCAAAGAGGAATTCCAATAATTCGACATGAAAATATAAACCATAAAATCAAAATTATACGTAGAGTTCCAGTCGTTCTGATGAGTACTGATTGTTTCACTTTTTTTTTTACTTTTAGGGCATGCCCTCAGTGGTCGTACCAAAAGAGATGCATATAATGGAACTTGCATGCAAAGTTTCAGCTTCCAAACATGAATACTCCAGAAGATTTCGCTTAGTACTGGATATCTCGAAATACATTTTTGCTCATTTTTCCGCCCTGAGGACAAATTTCAAAATTCCGAAACTTTCGGCACAGACAACTTTCATAGTGTTACTTATACTCTTATTATAAGGTTTCTGCGATTTAAGGTTTAAGAGGAGTTCCAGCGGAATCGATTTTTTCGTTTATTGGACCCCCCTAGAGGCCATGCCCTGAGGGGGTCATACCTAAATTCCGACATCCTCTGTGGAGTCGCTTCATTAGATGTGAGTCGATTCCCGAGTTCCAACTCTCTAGCCCAAACGGCCTTAGAGATTTCTTCAATTATTTGATATCGTGAAAATTCGTTTTTGCCCATAATTTGCCCCTAGGGCGTTTTACCTAAATTCTGAATCAACAGTGCGGTACTTCAGATCATACTCTAGTATGGTGCCAAGTTTCAAATTTCTGTCTCTTAAAGTTCCAGAGCTATCGGGGAGATTACAAACCCAAGTACGTACGGACGGACTGCATTACATAATTCCCACGCTTTCGCTAAGCGAGGGGATAATAATCGGGTTAAAGTGGTGTATTCTTTTTCTCTCATGATAAAATAATTGAAATCCAAATAGATTTGGATGGAAATAGCACGGGGCTTTGGGCTTTATTCAACAGGGCAAAACCGGTTTAAACTTGACATATCATCAGAGAACTGGTGTTTTTACTTGCAATTACTACATTTGACTGACATTGCTTGTAGTTATTACTTACAATTACTACTTTTGATTACTTTCCTGGATTTGTATTTCTTATTGTGATTACTTAGAATTATTATTTGGATTGGTATTACTTGTTGTGATTACTAACAATTACTACTTTAGATTACTTTCCTGGATTGGTATTACGTGTTGTGATTACTAACAATTACTACTTTGGATTACTTTCCTGGATTGGTATTACTTGTTGTGATTACTAACAATTACTACTTTGGATTACTTCCCTGGATTGCTATTACTTGTTGTGATTACTAACAATTAATACTTTGGATTACTTACTGGGATTTTTATTACTTATTGGAATTACTTAATTAAATTAATTCTTACAATTACTTATATGTTAAAAAAAAATACTTGAATTGATTGATGCATTGGAATATAATTACTTACTCGGATTACTTAATTTATTACTTGTTTTGCCTACTTGAATGAATTACTTAGCATTACTTGGGATACTTATAATTACTGGGAATTACTCATCCTTTGACAAACTTTTTTTACTTAATAATTACTATCTTGAGTAAAATAAATACTTGTTTTAAGTAAATATAAGTGATTTTTTTATTGCACTAACCCGTGAATCAATATTGTAAGTGCAAACTTGAGTGTGTGTGGGCAAAAAAACAGGTGTGGACATGAGTCAAAAGAGAGTCAATATCAAATTATCTCCCGTCATGATGTAGGGCATGGCATTCATTTAAACACATCTCCTTGATTTGTGCTAAGTTTCATTAAAATCCGTCCACTTGTTTAAGAGCTGCTCATGAGTTAATCCTTAAAAGAAAGATCAATGAAAAGTCAAAGTCAAATTATCTTCCCTTTATGGATTCGGACAACACTTTTATATCTCCATGCAAATCTCCATAACTCTCAATCTCTCGATCTCCATCTCCATTCCTTTGTGTAAAGTTGCATCAAAAACCTTCTTGTGGCTTGAGAGGAGTTGTGCTTACAAGAAGTGTGGACAGACAGACGGATACACAGACAAAGAGACAGTCAGAGCGATTCCTATATACCACCTTAACCTGTTAAATATCTAGTTTTCAAGTAAAATTGGACTGCGAAGTTGTTATGGATTTCAATAAAGTCTAGTGACAAACTTGAACTAGCCACTTTTGAAATCACAAGCAGCATTAGAAATCCCTCAAAATGATTAAAGGATATTTAAAAAATGTTTGTCTTTAATTGAATTAACACATAAAGTAGAATCTGCACCATTTTATCCAAAATATGTTGGCGTGATTTCTTTTAAAACTAGAGGCTCAGAGACTGAATCTGTATCGCTCGCCTGACCAAAAAAAAAAAAGATGTATTTTACCAATGAGGTCTAATGTTAAGCTATGTTCTCCATTTGCACAAGTGTTTTTGAGACTATTGAAATGAGTTATCTTTGCTAAGGACCTTAAATACATTATTCCAATACAGTTTAGTTAAATTTACTTGAATAGTTTCAGAGAAGATAATGAAAAGTATGGTTTTCACACACCGGGCTACAATGTTCAACTATGATCTGCACTGGAGGCCATGTTTTTTGTCGAATCGAAAAAGAAATGAGCAAATTTTGTAAAGTACCTTCCATACATCATTCCTGTAAAGTTTGCTTCAGCAGTTTCAGAGGAGAAGATTAAAATTTGAATTTTCCCATAGGATCCAATGTTTTACCTAAGTTCCGTGCTGGCTGTCATGTTTTTGTCGCATTGAAATAAAATTTGCAATCTTTGTAAAGGACCTTTAGTACATCATTACTGTAAAGTTATATCTCAACACCTACATGCCATAGACAAATGCTGATTGGTTAGTGGTTACATCTTTAGAGATAACTAACATCCATACCAGAATTATGTCACCTTGACCTATATTTTCCGCATCAATGAATTTGACTTAATTTTCTCTTTGGTCCATAATATCAACGAAGTTTAAACATGTCCTGCAACTCTTAAAGACAAGCAGTATTGGGGACTTCTTGTTAGTAACCATGCTTTTTGATTGAATTTTATTAAAAACAAAAATGTTCAATTCTTAGATTTCAAAAATTTTGATTCCAACTTTGGTAAATTCCTTATACTCTCAAACTGAGTCAAATACAATCAATTTTTTGAAATTCTTTTTAGTAACCATGCTTTTTGGATGAATTTTTGCCAAAACTAATATTGCCAATGGTAAGATTTAAAAAATTTTTGGTTCAACTTGATACTCTCAAAGACCAGTTATGACCTAGAATTTTTAGTAACCACATCTTAATATAAGCCAAATAATAATGAAAGCAGAGTGAGCAGGCGAGACACCAAGTTTCGCGGAACCTTTGCGAATTATTTATGTTTGTTGACCATCCCTCACCCATGGGATGATCTTCAGAATTCAGATTAATATCTTGTTCGCGTTTTTATTTTATTATAAATTTACACAAGTTCATACTAGTATCTTTATGTTTCACTTTAAGAAAGAAAAAAGATCCCAATAAAATTGTATCTTTAAAGAACAACTGTCAGAATAAATGAAAGTTATGTCTACAAGTATGAGGAGATCAAACTTTTACTGACTACATACGTACATGTTACTTGAATCAAGCAGATGAGTGAGTATAAAGGTTTATAATTTTTCGATAGTATAGTTGCGAACTTTTTTATTCACATAACTTTGTAAAAATATACATGTACCACGAAGTTAATCATTTTAATCTCTATGGATTATAACCCATTAAAGTCATCAAAGGAATTGTGGACAGTTGCTGTTTGTATTATGAATTGTGAAGTACAATTCCTTGACTGATGAAGGATAAGGAATTTTAATTACTAAGAGCTACCATTATCTTTAATTCCCTCTCTTCACGTACAAGAGATATTAGCTGCATGGCTTCTTTCACAATTTAATACATAAATTATGTATAAATGCTTAAAAGCATTTTCCCAAGTGAGTGATACAGGCTTACTGATGAAGAAAAAAAGGTTGTACCATTGCTTGTTTCTGCCATGTTGTCTCATGTCCATTTACTCCATTTCCTTTCATCATTCACGTAAATTGTGTCCATTCATCCCATATGAGACAGAACTTATATACAAAAGATGTGCGATTACAAAAATATATCAATAACAAAATTCCGAAGTTACTGTTAATTTTGTTTCTGCATATGGGCATTTCGACAATTTATGTCTCTTCAGTGTAGATCAAATCAAAACATTTGGAAATCTAAATACCCAAATATGTGTAAAATCTGATAGAGAACAAACTACCAATAGGATCTTAATAGTGAAGCCAAAATCAGCAAAGGACGAAGCTATACAAAATTTTGTCAAATTAAGATATTGCAAGTTTCCAAATAAAATTGGTTTTCGGACCAGCACCAAAGTACTGGCTACTGGGTTGGGGAATACCCTCGGGGACTAACAGCCCACCAGCAGAGGCATCGGCCCAGTGGTAATAACAAAGTACCGAAGTTACTGTTAATTTTGTTTCTGCATATGCGCATTTCGATAACCTATGTCTCATCCCTGCAGATCAAATCAAAACATCTGGAAATCCAAATACCGAAATATGTGTAAAAACCGATAGATAACAAATTACCAATAGGATCTAAATAGTGAATCCAAAATCAGCTAAGAAAAGAGCTATGCGAAAGGGAGATACTCCTCATTTTTGAACGAAGTTTTTTTATTAATAAATTTTGATATTGCAGGTTTCCAAATAAAATCGATTTTCGGGCCATCACCAAAGTACTGGCTACTAGGTTGGGGAATACCCTCGTGGACTAACAGTCCACCAGTAGAGTCTTCGGCAATTATTAAATAAGTAATGACCTGACCATAATCAGAGGCTTACATGAGCTTTAATTAGACATCTGAATACACATGTTCATGTGGCTATACATATGTACATAGATGGTGGCTGAACATAAATATGCATGGTAGCTGTATATGTGTACTCATGTGCACTCATATGTACATGTGCATTTGAGTACACATATACATATACGTCTTGAACTTACTATGCGGTATGAGCAAAGCTATTTGTTGAAGGTCTCATGGTGTATGACTTCAAGATGAAAAACAACAATAAAAGCGTTGTTCCATTCCTTTGTTTTACCGTGTATTTGTAGAGACTTTGTCTCATGTATGCTTATGTAAACTCACCTTGTGACTACTAATCTAATAAGACATCTGAATACATATGTACATGTATGTGCATGTAAACTCACCTGGAGGCTGTACACATGTACATATATGTTGGCTTCTTATCAAATAAAACATCTGAATACATATGCACATATAAATGTTGAATCTATCCACTAGCTCAATACACTTAGTCTAGTGCTTTTGTTGGGCAACGAACGGCAGTGATTGTAAGGCGCTTTGCCGGTTAATTTTATGTTTGTTGACAATCTGGCATTCGTTGGTTTAATGAATTATGATCAAACCGGTGCTAGGGGCCATTTTGAACTTATTATGGGTATGAACATAGCTCATTGTTGAAGGCCTCATGCTGACTTCAAGATGAAGAACAACAATGAAAGCGTTGTTCCATTGCTTGGTTTTATCGTGTATTCGTAGAGACTTTGTCTCCGGTGCATTTACTCCATATCCTTTCAGTGTTATTTGTACCTTGAAAACGAATTAAACAGATGAGTGGCTGCAATTGATTATACATATTTAATAGTGTACTTACTATTTTTCTACCTACATATTAATTTTGTAAAAATGTACATGAAATTGATCCTTTTAATCTTTATAAACTATTGCCCATTATAGTTTCTTGTAAATGCCTTGAAAGATCGTTGACTGGAACAGTGTGCATGATGAATGATGAAGGATTTAAGTTTTTACCCTAATTGGTATCACTATTATAAACCGAAAATGTTTAATTTCCTTTCTAAACGCACATGACTGTATTTTAACTGCATGGCTTCTTGACTGTAAAGTGTTAATGTTTGTACGACTTAAAAGCATTTTCAAAAGTGAGTGATGCAAGCTTAGCTTCTGAGATTTACGTATATTATGCCCATTAATTCACTGCTTAACAAAAACAAAAGATAGAGAAAATTACAAACATCTCTAAATTAGCAAATCCATTTATGAAAGGACCATAATAAGAGGCCCACATTAGCATGTATCACTCACCATGTGGCTACTAATCTAATAAAGTTTTCCCATCGCGTTAAATAATTAATCTGAGGTGACAGCCAATTGATAGTAAAATAAAGTGTTTTATTAACATCAATTTGATGTATGAAACTGTTTTCAAGAATAAAAGAAATGTATTCACAGGTGGTTGCCATTTCGGATTCTGACTGGTACAAAATTTAAAATTTGGTAGATGACCTATGTTCCCAGAGGAGGCCATCTTGGATGAAATATTTAAAAACCTGCCACTAATTCTTGATAAGCTGAAAACTTTTGCTACATTTATTTAAACTTAACCTCTATCCCAAAAAGCTTTTGAAATATAACTCAAAACACAAAGAAATTGAGAAAATTCAACAAAAAGGGCAATTACTTCTACATGGTTCACCAGATTTCCTACTGCAGCACAGCTTTTAAGACTTGCTTAAGGGGGTCCGCTACTCAATCTGAAAATAAATAGGATTTCAAATAAATCTGTTTTTTTTGTTAGAAAATTAAAAAAGAATTCATTTAAGTGAAAAAATTGATAGGTTGATGATCTCGTTTTTGAAATATAAGTGATTGAAAATTTGGCAGGAAACTGAACTCCTCTGATTTTTACATTAACAAGGTTTGACCATGAATGACCATGAATGAATGTGACAGAATAAACATAATTCAATGAATTTTTTACAGAATGCTCTCAAAGATGTATAAAATGAAATTATGGCAAAAATTAGGGTGGTCAATGGGAAAAAAATTATAATGCTTTTAATTGAATAAAACCCCAGGATTACGAAAATCTGACTGAAATCCCAAAACATGACGAACGAACCTCCTTATTATATTTTAATTATTACATAACCTCTTTATTTAATATCATAATACTTAATGATCTCGAGAATTCAGATCAATATTTTGTTCGCGTCTTTATTTTACTTTTTTCCAAAAAGGCAAATTTTCAGAACAGACACTTTTATCCAGTCCAAATAAAAAACAAAAGGTTGTGAGGCGTTAAAGATAGAGATATAGTCACGTGCCATCTAAGGACAGAGCCATTTAGGAGGCAGATACTCATTTGTTTTCAGGCTTTAACTTACAATTTTTATTTTAATTTCAGGAAAAGAACATATCCCCTCCTTGCATGAAATTGTATATCAGATGAACTAAGCAACTGTCAGAATGATTGGAAAGTTATAACTACAAGCATGTACACAAAATCTTTTAGTTTGAGGAGATATTAATTTTTCTGAATACATATAACCTACAGTAAACTTGGAATTGAATCAATCAAAATTTTTGTACATGTAGTTTTTATTATTCGCATTTAAATTAGTTTAAAAAGTTCATATACCATTACCATGACCCTTGTAATCTCTTTGAATTATAATTAACATGACCCTTGTCATCTCTTTGAATCATAACCCATTATAGTTTCTTTCCAGTAATTTGAAAGATTATTGACAGTAGTAATGTGGTTTGTATAAACATAACTGTAAATTGTCAATTACATTTCCACGAATAATTTTTGTTCAGAGAGCTAACTGTAAAGCATGCAGTATATGAACTGCTTAAAAGCTTTTTTCAATGTGAGCGATACAGACTTACCTTCTGAGTCTCATGTAAATTAAGTCCATGCATACCTGATGGTATTCACCAACTCAAAAGTAAGTACTTCGGTGCTGATCTGAAAACCGATTTTATTTGGAAACTTGCAATATCTAATTAAAAAGAATTGATGGATGTTCCATGGAACACTTGTGTCGCCTGCACTACAGAAGAGCAATTTTTGGCCAAGTGAACCTCTAAAATCTATTAAATCAAAATTTTAAGTATCAGGTGCCCAATTAAATCAAGCGATCAACAAATTCTGAAAGGTTGGTTGTAATATGACTTCTAGTTTTGAAAAAGTACCTAATCAACAAACTAAATTAACAAATGAGCTATTTTTGCTCAATGAATCTCTAAAATCTGTAAAATGAAAACATTACGTATCAGATGCACAATAAGATCAGATGAACAACATATTCTGCAAAGTTTGGTTGGAATCTGACTTAAAGCTATGATGGAATTAAGGATTAACTAACCAGAATAACAAATGAGCAACTTTGGCTCCGTGAACCTCTAAAATATGTAAAATAAAAATTTTAAGTATCAGGTGCGCATCTACTCTAGGCGAACAACATATCCTGAAAGTTTGGTTGGAACTGGACTAGCAGTTTTGAATGAGTTGTGGATTCAAAAACCGACAGACCCACAAATGAGCAATTTTGGCCCCGTGAACCTCTAAAATCTGTAAAATCAAAATTCTAAGTATCAGGTGCACATCTATACCAGGTGAACAACATATCCTGAAAGTTTGGTTGGAATTAGACTAGCGGTTTTGAGGAAGTTGCGGATTCAAAACCGACTGACTTACAAATGAGCAATTTTTTCTCCGTGATTCAACCAAATTTCAAGTATCAGGCGCACAACTACACTAAGTGAACAACATATCATGAAAGTTTGGTTGGAATCTAACAAGTAGTTTTGGAGGAGTTGCAGATTCAAACCCGACAGACGACGCAGGACGACGACGAAGACGACGTAAGACGACGGATAGTAACTCCTATGTGTCGAATCTGCTTACAGCAGGCGACACAAAAAGATTTGCTTAAAAATCAAGGAGTACCCCAATTGCATAGCTCTTTCCTTAGCTGTATTGGTTTTTCATTTTAATAGATTTTTTGGTTCTGTATCAGAATGATTTTTTTATTTATAGAAAAAGAAGGGAAACGGGGAATATGTCAAAGAGACAACGACCCAAAGGGGAGTAATAACAACTCAAAGCCACAATAAGATCTTCAATGAACGGTGAGGAAACCCCACACCCAACGGCAGGTCGGAGTCGGCCCCTAAATAAAGAGTAATCAAGTTCAGGGAAATAAACATCATCCTAGACTCCTATAGACATAAAGTAAACTAACTAGAAAACAGACAAGACAAAGGCTTAATAAATTAATAGGCTTAGGACAACCGCAAACCTGCTGCGGTGGGGTTAAACTAGTTTTATTGGGCCCAAACCTTCCCCCTAAAGCCAATGTGATAAATAAAAAAACAATCGTAAAAATTCAGTTGGCAACAGGGCTGAGTCAATTGTGAAAAATGAAACTAAAAGAACTAAATATACGGACAAAAACATGAAATCACAAGAGACTACTAGCAGTTAACTGATGATACAAGCTCCAGACCAATTACCATTATAGTCTTCTAAGCGATTTGATCTGCACTTAATAGTTAATAAATTGTCGAAATGGCCATTTAATTTGCAGAAACTAGATCCACTGTACCTTTTGTATTATTGTGTTAGTCAATTATTGTCTGCGTGTTAAATTTTGCTGCTAGATCACTCGAGAGAGAAAGAGAGAAGCTTTCATTATTATTGTAGTCGTTAACATGGTATATGCCTAATGCATAGAAAATAAAGAGTATTAAATCTGAAATTCTTTACAGAAAACTTCTCAGTAAGGGTACATCTGAAAAAAAAAAGGATTTGGAGCAAATGCACATAAGAAGAGTCTCTACAAAAACATGGTACATCGGAAAGGAACAACGTTTTTATTGTTGTTATTTATCTTGAAGTCACTACTTAGGCTTCAAAAATGAGCTTTGCTCATACCTCATAGTAAGTTCAATACCGATTTATGTGGAATTCTTTGGTAAATGTTGAACAACGCTACATCAATGTCTTTTCTGGTTATGGATGCGGGATCGTCAACAAACGCGAATTTAACTGGCGATATGATCTTACAATTACTGTCATACGTTGCCCGACAAAACCAGTAGTGTCATAAGCTAGTGGAAAATTATAACATTTAGACAAACACAGATACTCAATGACCAAGAAAATTAATATATGAACATGAATTACTATACGCACACCATCTTAGCATTGTAAAGGTTAAACAGAAAGCGTTTAGAGATACTGCGAATTGTTCGTTAGTATGGTAGGTTACAGAGAAAGGAATGCATGAATCAATATAATAGACAACAGTATATCAATCCGGACATCCAATTTCACTGAAACAGAAAACTCTGTCATGTTCTAACTTGAAGTAAATTGTAGAATACACCTGCATAAACACTGAATAATTACGGGTACTAAATGTGATTGCATGTCTCCAATTGATTTCAAATGTAACCTGATATTACACAACTTCCTTGTTCGTTGGTCGATTTTAGATGATATTTTATCACGCAACACTGCGTTTTTGAACAAAGACCAGTTTATATAATTATTTCATTTTAAGTACATGTATTTTATAAACAGGAAGGATACTACAATTACTGTATAAAATGGACATAAAATGAAATGGGAATGTTATGGAATATCGTTTTGACACTGTCTGTTGTTGCTGGAACTGTCTTTACAGGTAAGATAAAGCAAGAAACAGAAATCATACTGAGTGATGTACTAATCTGTTGTCTACTACAAAGAAACATATCAATGGTGGAAAGATACATATAGATTGATCATTAAAAGTAAATAAATGTTCTAATACATGTCATGGAACTATCTTAAAATAATTCTTAAAAGTAATGTCACCCTCTAACTGTATTCGAGAGACATGAAAAGATTAAAATTTAGTCCTACACCTAAGATAGAGAAAGGGAAGTTTGGGATCCATAAACAGATTTAACCTCACCACTAGCTCTTGTTAGTTTGTTATGTGGCAGAAATGACCAATAATTTGCCAGCAATAATGAAAAACAAAATTGGCTCAAATTAACTTTTTAATCAGACAAAAAAAACAATTATTTTACAAATTAAATATACAATAAATGACTTATCTGACAATAATGAAGTCCAAGTAAATATCCAAATGAATAGTTCACTTAATTCCACCAATAAATGTCCAATAGAATAATCCTTATAATCCTCACTAAATAGTTGATAATATATTCACAATATTTGATGTCGATTTCCAATACAAAAGTTGTGTGTGATAATCCTATATAAACTAATTAATCCTGTATAAACTTATTAAACTGACCGACTTAACCCTTTTCAGCTACCTCATATAAATACATTTATTCTTTCCAGAAAAATCATCTCAAGATAAAACTAGAACATTCTAATCAACTAATTATCACATGACTAAAATGATTAAGTAAGGAAAACCTCTAGAAAATTCTATGTGTTAAAAACGAAATTTAAATTCTAGAAATTTCCATATGTTCTAAGGTGTAATAACCTTGACCATTGTTTATTGTAAACAAGTTACATAACTAGGCCAAACAAATTACATAATATTAAGGCCGTACAAAATAAAAACAATGAATAAAATGCATTATAGAATATTTACAACATTTAATTACCTATAACACCTCCCCCCAAAAGAAAATATTTGAATGCAATGAAAAACATTTAAAATAAACAATGAGGTGTTATGAA